>JALAZF010001075.1:0-271862 GCA_022829125.1 Lathyrus tuberosus | reverse complement strand
AAATTCATTGAAGAATCAATGTATTTGATCTACTTATAGTCCAGATATATTAATTCTTCAATAAATATAAAATTTAAATTTTTTCTTATATTAAAGAACCAGAGAGAGTACATTTTTTAATTTTAATAAAAATAGAGGATAAAAGAAGAAGAAAGGATAGAAAAAGAGGAAGAGAGCTAAATCCTGGTCTTAAAACGGGCATTTCTTTTTGTTGTCATAGTAACTATATTTATGATTATTATTATTATATGGTTTGTTGAATTAATAATTCCCACTTACCAAAAATAACGAATCACTGTTGTCTTAATTGCTTTCTATTGAGTATTCTGCTAGACAGACATGCATCCATTATAATATATGCTGCAACTAATTCATCAATGTAATACATCCTGTAAATAATAGTAACGAAATTGCATACATCTTTCATAGCAAACTGAAACATCCATTGTACTGTTTATAGAAAAGCATCCACACAACAACAAATAATAAACAACATCACACACAAATGACAGAAAACAGAAAAAGAAAACAGAAGCATTGGTCTATTAATAGAGTACACATTCCTTGAATATATAGTAGATAATTCAATTCAAGGAAATGATTTATTAAGCACACCATAGAAGGAATGAAGACACAAACTGCATCTTCATGTGAGCTGCAACATCGAGAATATGAACTGTTTACATGGATACAGAAAACTATCAAAATTCAGTATAATACAAATGACATAACAAGCTAATTGGTCTTGTGGCCTTAATTTTTCAGTGCTGAATAAACAATCTTGTTACATGATTTATGAAAGATCTAATTGAATTTAGATAGCATAAGACATCAATAAACATACATGAATGAAGAAAAAATGGGAGTATTACTTTTTTAACAAGACAAATATTGTAACATTACTTTACTTATGATAGTTGTGCATGGATTACAGGAAAGTATTAGTTGTAAGTTGAAATCAAGAATGATGAAAACGTTCATGTTAAGGGAAGACTAGAGCACGAAATGAAAAACACAATTGAAAAAATATGTACTTTGGCTATAGTCGCGATGTAATTTAAAGCATTAACAACAGAAACATTGCATTTAAGATGAAATAGTACCTTGATAGTTCAGACATTTGATATAGTAGGAATAGGATACAACTCATAGTCATGAAATCTTGATCCTACTTTCTGCCGAATGAGTACTAGAGGAATATGCTTGATTATCCAATGAAATTCTCCCCCTCTGCGTGGATCAATGCTTTCAACCAATTCAGATGGCATATCAGCAAATCCAAGGAATTGAAGGTTTTCCAAGTATTGAAGGTCTTGCGGAACCACCTTCAATTGAGGGTTGTTGTTAAATCTGAAATGCTGAAGACGGAGTAAAGCTCCCTTTTCTTTAGTGATGGAACTTAGTTTATTCAATCTAGTGAGATCAAGTTCCTTCAGCTTAGGAAACCCTCCAACTTTAAAATGCAAATTTTCACCAGCAAATGCATCAACCCACAAATTCAACCTCAACAAATTTGGCAAACTCTTGAGAGAGTCTAGTGGATCATGTTCAAAGTTTGATAATCCAAGCCTTAGCTTCACAAGGTACTCGAGTTTTGGAATCCAATTAGGCAAATTTGTTAATCTACCTTTCAAGTTGAGCACTTTCAGTTTAGGTGGAGTTGATATAAAATCCAAGTCAAGGATTTCCTCCTCAGCTATAGCAGTAATATTTAGATTTTCGAGGTGCTTCATCTCTTGTATTGTATCACATAATGCACTTCCATATGCTCCCCGCACACGCCTTATGCCTAACTTTCTTAACTGTATCAACTTTTTGAGCTCTTGGATAAGATCTATTTCACCATGATCTGCTTCCAGAAAGTAAAGTTTTTGTAAAGATGTCAAGCACCCAATACCCTGTTGCATTTGCACACCCGTGGTAAAGTTCAACATAGAGTAATGCCTTTCATATTTTCTATAATAAACTGTAAGAAGCCTTAGCTTTGTGAGCTTATTTATCTATTTTGGTAACTCATCCACTTGAGTGTGCCTCAAATCCAAGGTTTCTAAGTTCACGAGCTTGCCAATGGATCTAGGAAGAACCATAACTTTTGTATGACTCAGGTTCAAGTACCTTAGATGGAACAGATTCCCCAAGTCATCAGGAATAGATTTCAACAAAGAATTCTCAAAATCCAGCACTTTCAAAAGCTTGAACTTAGCAATTAATCCATCTATGAAGTGATTAGGAAATTCACCTTTGTCGAAAACAAATATAGCACGAATTCCTGAGTAGTTAGTGTTTGTCAAGTCATTGTTGGAGACAGCTGCTAAAGAAAAGCGCCTAGTTTTTTCAACACTGACTTGTTCGCCATCTTTACGGCATGAATTACAAAAGCTTAAATCTTTCATTTTTTTAATGATCACGTCACGCATCATATCATGGACTTGGCAACTTTTTACTTTTCCATCAAATCCAACTTTGGTAACATTAACTAAACTTCTATGTATCAACTCTTTCAGGTTCTCTTCAGCAAGTTCTTCCAAAGTTCTTCCCTCCTCTTGCGTCACAAACTCTTCAGCTATCCATTGTCTAGTAAGCCTCTTCCTGTTGATTATGTAGTCCTCAGGATATATACCAAAATACAGCATGCATGATTTCAAATGGTAAGGCAAGTCATCATAACTATAAGATAAAATCTTTACTAAGTCATTCAAAAGCACATTGCCATGTAATTCCATTCTCAGATTTCGACTTACCTTTTCCCATTCAGAAATGTCTTGGACTTTTGTTGACAAAAGACTACCAATGGCCACAATTGCTAGTGGCAGCCCTCCACATTTTTGAACAATTTCTTTGGACACACCCTCAAGATCTGTTGGACACTTCCCTTTAAACGCCTTGTTGCAAAACACTTCCCATGCTTTCTTTGGAGGCAAAGGTTGTAGCTGGTGAACATGAACGGGAAAATATCTCATAGAATACTCTGCTACATGCATATATCTTGTGGTCACAAGGATTCTACTTCCACTGTTATTATTAATTAAGGCATGTACAATCTCATCAGAAAATTTATTGTTCCAGACATCATCAAAAATAACCAAGTACCTTTTTGACACAAGGTATTGTCTCACTTGATTAATCAAAGTTACACCATCCATCTTCTGCAGACCCTTTGGAACAGGCTCATTGCAGATCTTGCAAAACTCCCTTATCATTTCTTTCAACAACTCTCCGATAGTGTATGATTGAGAAACTGGGATGAAACATCTACAAGGAAATTTCTTTATCACTAGCTCGCTATCAAAAACGTGCTTAGCGAGTGTGGTTTTCCCGAGTCCTCCCATGCCAACCACAGAAACCAACATGAGCTGATTGTTTCCCCCCCACCAAGCGACTAACCAATTCATCTCTTGGCAACTCAAACCCTTCAACTTGAGTCTCTTCAATGAAATAAGGATCCATTCGCGGATCACCAATTCTAGGAGCTTTAGCCCTTCTATAGCTTCCCGATCCACACTCAGACTGAAACTCAAACCCTGTACTTTCTTTGATTTCACCAAGTGTTGACTTGATGTCTTGAATCTCAGAAACAATCTGGTGGCGTTGATTCCTGGTTTTGATCAAACCATAAATCACTTGGAATGGTGATTTTAATCCAGAACGGTTGACTCTTTCTGCCTCATACATGATGTAGTAATCAATGACATCTTGTATTTTAAAAGATACTTCTCTCAGCTGCTTCACCAAAGTTGTAACTCCGTCACCATCATCAGAAGTCCTTCTATCTGCATCCTTGAGGTAGGCGTGGATCCTCTCAAGTTTAACTTTGATGTCATCCAAGTCTCTTTTAATTCTTGCTACCGAAGTTCTTTCTTCTACTACAGATCGGAAAGTTTCTTTTAATACAAACTGGCCGAGTTGTTGCAAAACAAATGACAGTGCAGTTTCTGCCATATCCATTTCAATGTTTTCATCAAACAGGCCAGCCCTAGCAAGAATTTTTCTTGGCTATCCAAGTAAGTTCAAGTGAAGTGCTTTTATGTGGTGCTTAGTTTAACTGTAAAATAGTTGTGATTTATGGGAAGACTTTGACTAATGAAAGTTACAAGACAATATTTCTCGACTGTGAGACATTTAAAAGATTATTGGGGTGGACTACTTAATATTTGAAAGTTGGTGTGACTGAGACACACTAATTAGTGTGGTGGAGTTGATTGTATGCATATAAATCACGGTCGCTCCAATAAATTTGCAGGCTTAAAAGCAAAAAAATTTATCTTTTAATTTTTTAAATATTTTATTATAAAATTATATTGCTTATTGTTATAAACTTACATATGTTAAAATAGAGTTAATAAAATTTATAGAAATTTGTGTTATGTGTAAACATAATTTAGAAGTTTTATTGATTTTCTTAAGGATTTAAAATAATTAAAAAAAGATATATGGTGAAAGCAAGCAAACATGTTCCATTAAGAAAATAATTTTTTTTATACATTTTTTAATAAAAACCAATAAGAGATATGTGCGTCTGCATGGGTCGTATAATGTTATATATGGCTATGCACTTGTTGGAGTATTTGACACTCGAGGAATCAAATATTATTTAACGAAGAATTTTTCGATCCGGATGTTATTTTTCATAGAATTATATATTAGTTTTGGTGGTGGTTAGCGATTGGATCTCGAGGCACTAACAAATGCAACTATTACGAGTTGTTTAAATCCCCGTGTGATTTTTTGTAAGGGCTTGTAATTTGTAAATGGGTTGGAGTACCCCTAGTACTCCCATCTATTAAAGTTTCTTGATTATAAAAAAAAAAAAGTTATATAATTAAGAAAAATTAGTTTAACATAGATAGGGTATTTTATTTGATAAAGAATATATATAATAGAGGACGGAAATTTCAAATACTTAGAGTCATATCGGAAATTTCAAGTGAACTATCAGAAATTTAGGAAACAGTATATGTTTCCACAGAAATTACATAATTTACGGTATTTTCTACAAAAAATTTTGAAATTTTCGGTATTTTGCACATGAAATTTCATAATTTCAGGTATTTTCTACTAAAAATTTTAAAATTTTCGGTAGAAAACCCATAATTTTTATCGAAAATTTTAAAAAACCTGGTACAAAACCCAAAATTTTTACCGAAAATTTTAAAATTTCTAATAGTTTCAAATATCTGGTATTGTACCGAAAATTTCAAAATTACCATTATTTTCAAAATTATGGTTTTGTACCGGAAATTTTGAAAATTTTGATAGTTGCCATTATTATTATTTTTTTTTTCAATATTTATTTTTTTCTTCTTTTGTAGTGAAATCCAGAGGCAGAGACGACACTATTGCAAGGAGAGTTGTCGATCGAATGATAGATCAGGGTAGGGTTGACAGGGGTGCTGATGCTGAGTCTTCCCAGCTACGGGTTGTACGAGTGGCCCCAATCGGTTCACATCAGAAGCGGTTGGCTGAGTGAGGTCATTTCCGGGTACCTCGTTCCACTCGACGCCGACCATTTCGATCAATAGAGCAGACTACATATGAGGTGCTTTAAGATGTTCTTGTATCTAACCCCGTTGGTGAGTCGATGGTTGATTAATCCAATTGCTCAGGAGGTTATTGAGGATGTTGGTTCCGAGGTGGTTGCTCGGGTGGTACAATCAGATGCTGCTGTTGGTGAGTCGGGCCCATCGACTACTGTTGACGCGGAGGTTACGTCTCCTTCGACTAAGCCCTTTATGCACATAAATGGAGGATTTTGTTGGAGCGGTAAAGCGGCAAGCAACAAAAAGATTTGGAAGTATTTTTCCGGGAATTTATCGTGTCCACAGAGATCGGTGTTATTGAACTGTCGTTCGACAATTTAAATGTTATAGAGTTTGGGTTTAAAATTGGTTAAAGTAAAAGCAGAAAAGTAAATATCATCATACAAAGAATTCATTCTTTAGAGAGAAGAAACTTATCCGACATGCATATAATCCACTCCTCACAAACTTAAACTTACTGATCAGTTACACTCAACCTACAATACTTCTCAATATCATCCAGCATCTCTCACAATAGTGTCCATCTCTGACACACTGAGCTGAGAGAACAGCCGTGTCACCCTCGTCGACACTTTCGCACCCGACTCGAGATACGGAGGTGTTGCACCCCAAAATTTGCTCTCCTTACTTTAGTACTAACTGGCTTATGTTTCATTTCATTTTTGCATTATCATGTATGCATATCATTAGCATGGGGTCAGGGTAAAGTCCTATCTGGTCTACTACCTCATCAAGAGTTCACAGGCTGCAAGGGATCTCAAGTGGAGTCACTCTCCTAACCAGTGCATGAATTAGGGTTTTGAAATTCTTGGGTTTATTGCTCCAATGGGCAGGCTCCTTGGGTTTTTATCATCACCAAATGACATATCTTATCTGTGTTGGAGAGGATACACATCATATTCAGAGGAATTTGGATTTGGAGACTGTGATATTTCCTCCTAGACTGAGGGTACCACAACTAGGGTTTGCTATAAAGTCAGTTTATTTCTGATTTTTTGGGCAAGACTTGATTCTATGGTATTCCTTGGATCCCCAAGTATCTAGGGGAGGAAGATTGTCCATCAGCTTGGTTCAGGAGAAGTTCAATTGGCCAATGGATTGAAAATCCGTTGAATTTGGGGAAAAGTCAACAGTGAAAGGAGAAAAGTCAACTGTGAAATTTTGAGGTTCTCTTCAGGGATTGTAAGATCTCATATCCTCATATGGTCTCCAGGGGTCAAGTTTCATACATATTTGTCAGGAATCAGGAGTTGGTGCAAAGTTTCCCAATTTAGAAAGTGACCTAAAATGAAAAGTTTCCATTTTTGGCAAGTTTCTGCATTGCATTCAACTTGACTTTCCACCATTAATAAAGCTTAAAATGAATTTTTCTCCAACATGAAAGTTGAAGATCCTTTTCTCCTCTTTCCAACAAGTACTAGTGGGTCTCCATATCATTTGCGAAACTCCATTTATGATCAAAAGAAGACAAGGTGGTTTTTAGGGTTTTTCATGGCTCCATTTTCACAACTTTGGGCATAATGACCTACAATCAGTTCCATTGCTTCATGCCACATTCTAATATCAAAGGACATTCTTTGAGGAGTATTTTGAGCCCAAGAACCAAGAAATTACATGGTGTATGTGCTACTTATTCTCCATTGTTCAAAATTCCTAAATTATTAAAAAGTCATGAATCAAAGAAGTTTCAAGGCCCAAGTTCAATTGTGGTGTAATTAGCAATTCACATATGGGTGATCCATCCTGAAAAATTTAAATATCCATGCAAGGAGAAAGGTGTAATTAACATAATGTATTTTTCCAAAATAATTCAAAAAATAATCAAACAATGGATCACCCAAGCCCAACTCATCATCAGAAGAATAACCCTAAGTATTTAAGCCTATTCATGCATTGGCTAGGGTTCATGCACGTGAAGTTGGAGGAGTTCTCAAGAAAACCCTAAAAGAGGATTTTTCATCAAAACTCACGGTTCAGAAGGTCTCATTACAAAATTCTTCCACAAACTTAACCCTTGGGATCCCTAGGACAAAATCCAATCGTCGCTTGAAGCTAAAAGCAGGGATAAGGGCAGTGCCATCTCAGGTTTGTCGTTTTTTTCGTGATCACGAAACCCTTCTTTTTGATATGCATAATGACGTGTTATGCCTGCTGATCATCCTGATCTATTTGGTTTTGATTTTGGATGTGTGTACTGCTTGTTGTGTTGATTTAAAGTTTTGGACCCACTTTTTCTTTCTTTCGAATCTCCTTGTACGTTGATCTTTTGTGAAAAATAATAGGATATTCATGATCCTCATAAAAATCTGGACAAAATGGTATGCGGTTTGGTATTTTCTGGGCACCTTGTAGGTTGCAGGTGGTGGTGGCAGGCGGCCGAAGCTAGGGCTCCGGCGACCTGGGAAAGTTCCGGCGAAGGGGAGAGCTCAACGAAGAAGACGACCTCCTGGTCGTCCAATCCACGCATCCAACGATCATCAGCGCGCCATGTGTTTTTCATTTTATTTTTTTTTTCTGAAATTTAATTAGTGATTACATGTTTATTCACCCATGCTAGCTACCATGCTCCTCCAATAAGGATATGACGTTTTGCTTACTTTTTGGTTGACTGTTGACCCGTTGACTCAATCGTGTACGTTCGATGAATGACACGAACAGGAACATGCCAACGCATTAAAAACGCACGCGTATGGCACATGGGGGGGGCACACGGTGAAATCCCCAGATTTTTTGTTTTTTCTGATAGTTTGGTGGGCTGGGTTGCTATGCGCACCCCCCACCCTTTGGCCCAACCACATTTCCAACGTAGTTTTTTACTGATCACACCCCCCAGCCCGTTTCTTATTTTATTTTATTTTCAATTATTATTTCATATTTTAATTATTTAAAAATAGTAAATTGCATTTTAAAATTCTCATAAAATTCATGCATTATGTTTATCATTTTATAAAATTTTTACAAATTTTAATTTTTAATTTTATTTTATTTCTATCATTTAAATTAATTGTTTAAATCAAGTTCTTTTTACATTATACATCTCATGCATACATTAATTTCTTTATTTTATTTCTCTGCATCCGTAAAATATTTTTGATCCGTTCTTTTTGCATTTGTTCACTAACATCCTAAATTGCATAAAAATATTTTTATTTCATTTTTAAATTTATTTCACATTGCATTTAGGTCCTTCCCTTTGGCCCATTGAACCCTATCCCTTATTTGAATTTTGTGTGAGTATTTGAATGGCTAACACTTTGAATTTTTGCAGGAATTTTTTATATGTTGTTTGCCTCTAGTTGAGGAACCTTAATGTTTAATTTGGGAATTTTAGGAGTCACTTTTATAATTATCTGAGTTTGTTTTCACTTGAGATTTTCTTGCAGGCGCATCTTTGACCTTATATGATTATCTGTTTGAAAAGGCACTTGTGCCATTTGCTTTGGGGCTGTTCTTTGTTTATTTGATTCATGTTTGGATTATTATCATTGTTGTTTTCCATTGCTTGATTTTCATTCGCCTCATTTCTCTTATTTACATCTGTTTCTGTGTTAATCTTTTATGCAGGGTCTAAGGTAAGTTTTTTAAGGGTATGGATAAGTATCCATGGTCACCCTTACTTTTTCCTTCCCTCATCTTCTTCCTTTAGGATTTAGGTCGTCTTCAAACCTCACTAACTATAGGTCACCCATGCATGATGACTTTAGGATCTATAGTCTCCCTTAGAGTCATCCTTGTGTCTTCTCTCTTCTCATCTCAAATTTCTTTAAAACACTTAATAATAATAAGGTGTATTGCACACGAGCCTTAAGTATGGGGAATGAGAAATGAGGGGCTTCCTCTCATCTTTCTAGAGTGCTTAGCGAGTGTCCTGTTTTGGGACGATGCGTTAAGTATTCGCCCCTGTGCCCTAGACTTTGGTGCAATGCAACTTAGGAACTAACTTAAGCCACTTCTGTCCTAAAAAACACAAACCAACTTCAAAACCTTTTTATCCTTCGGGATCGTCAAACTAAAGGCTATTTTCAAAAAAGACACGTTACCTTCCGTCTGAGTCGCAAACAGGCATCGACCCTAACTACCGGACGCGAACTTAACATCGCCCATAAAAAACACAAAAAGAACTTGGTCCGAACTACGTTGACTCTGAATTCCCCATTGCACAAGGGGGTACGTAGGCCTAGGACGTCGACGTCCTACCGAGTCGGTCTTTGTCTTTCCCTCTCCGTTTTAGTACAGCCCTAGATGATAGTATAACTTACCCTTAGAATAGACAACAAGCGTGGATCCCATCGAGTACGATGGACGCGTGGGGTGCTAGCACCTTCCCCTCGCGTAACCGACTCCCGAACCCAGGTTATGGTTGCGAAGACCATTCCTTTCCCTCTTCCTAAGGTTTATGCGGTGTTCCCTTTCCCTCTCTTGGGATAAATTTACACGGCTGGCGACTCTGTTTTTCCGCGCCACTCTCGCGTTTGTACCTGGATGAAAATCCTGGGAGCGACAGCTGGCGACTCTGCTGGGGATTCTGGTTGACCTATGCTGGTCCATCCCTAAGCGAGTCAATCCTAACGCTTGCTTGTCTTTGTTCTCTTTGGGTGTTTTGTTCTGATTTGCTTTATGTGTTGTATTTTATTTTTATTTTTTATTTTTACTGCATTTTCTGCATTTTATTTTTTATTACTGTCATGCTGCTGTGCTGTGCTGGCTGTCTTTGTTTTGCAGGTCGGGTGGGACCGAGAGCTAAGCCCAATACCAAGGCTTGAGAATACCCTAGGACTAGAGTGGAAAGTAGTGGGTGTAACGCCCCGATTCGTTTAACTCTATTTATTTATTTCATTTATTTGAATTTTGTGAAATGTGTGAATTTATGGTATTATACCTGCTAATTGGTTAATTTCTCAGATAGATAAAATAGTTGTATTAAATTATTATTTCTTTTCAACTTTTATTTTCGAAATATATTTCATCGGTATGTTTATGTTTTATCGCATTTTGAGAGCGTTTGGGAGATATTTGAGCGTAAGGGCAAAATGGTCATTTTGAGTAGTTAGATATTTTGTTATAAATAGAAAGTGGAAAGAAAAAGAGAGAAAAGAAAATAGAGAGAAAGAAAAGAGAAGATAGAAAGGAAGAGGAAAGAAAAGAGGAGAAAGAGAAGAAAATCGAAGATTCTCCGTTTCAAGCGCGATTAATCGGGTAAGGGTGAGAAGTTTCAATTATATCTTGCTTGTGTATGTATATGTGTTGTTTGTTGTGATTGTTTTGGTTGTTTCTCGAATTTTTCTTATCGATTAAAATTAGGAGTAATTGATAGAAATCGATGTTTTCACGGATGAAATTCGATATAAACCGCGTAGAATACTCGTTGATTATGTCTAAACATGTTTTGGTTGTTCTGGTATGAATTAGAAGGGTTTGGGTGATAAAAATGATGTATTTTGGTCCCATATGACCTAGGTTGACGCTGCTGCGATTTCTGGGTTTCGCGGGTTCGCCTAGCGAACCCCAGCGAAGGAACGGGCGAACGTTCGCTAGATGGTTCGCCTAGCGAACTTTATGACTGTTTTCCACTGCCTTGGTTCGCTAGGGTTCGCCTAGCGAATACTGGAGCGAACATGATATTTTCCAATTTTGTTTTCGCCGTAATTTTCAAACCGTAAGTCCGTTTTGGTCGCCGTTTGAAGCGTTGGAAAGCTAATGAAAAGCTCTTTCTATTAAAAATGGTTTGGAGGGCAGTAGATGAATTATTTAGGTCGTGGTTTTGGAAAAGTGTTGGGTTGTCGGGTTTTTATCGCGTACAATGTGTGCGATTGATGTCTTAGCATAATATATGCTTGTGACATGTAACGTGTAGCTTGTAGACCGTTATATGATGTGAATATACATGATGAAATGTTGCGATGATAGTTTGTGACCTTGTGGCAAATATGTGCATTGTTTTGGATTAGACTTCGAGGCGTGATTAATGATGTTGTTGTGTGGTAAAAATACTTTGTTTGATTGAATATCAATGTATGTTGTTATGATGTGTCGTGGGTAGCCTTTGTGGTGTGAATCCCTTGTGGAAGTCATTGTGATTTGTATGATTGTTGTGGTAGGTGATGAAATGCATTGTTTGAATTGTTTTCAATGCATGAATATGATGATGTGTATATTGGTTGTGTAACATACAATGTGGCATTGATATTAATGTGTATGCCTTGTATGATGTTGAGTAATGATAGTGCATGTGATGACATGTTGTGATGATAAAGTGTGGCCGAAAGGCAAAGGAATGTGATATGTTGTAATTGGTTTTATATGCATGTTTATGATTACATGTATGTATGAAAATGAATTGCTTACGTGAAGTTCAATGTATGCTAATTGGTGGCCGTATGGCAAGAAAATGCATTGTTGGATTGATTTCTAATGCATGAATAAAGTTGGTGAAATAATTCATATTGATGAATTGTATGTGATTGTAAGAGATGAATGCATGACAATGTTTGTATACATGTATGCATTTCAAGAATGCCTTGTGTCATTATCATGTGTAGCATAATGATGTGCATTCTTGTGCTGAGGGATTCTAATGAGAATCCGCTATAACATCATGAGCCTCTCTCGGTGGAGGTGTGAGCGACGGTTATAGACGATTGTGAGCCTCTCTTGGTGGAGGTGTGAGCAATCGGCTTGTGAGCCTCTCTTGGTGGAGGTGTGAGCAATCGGGTCGTGAGCCTCTCTCGGTGGAGGTGTGAGCGATCCATAAACACTGTGAGCCTCTCTTGGTGGAGGTGTGAGCGGTGGGTGAACATCGTGGGCCCGACGGGGAGTTACTTTGGTAACGAGCGATGGTTCCAGCAGAAGTTCCTGAGTGAACTTGAGATGATTGAGTCGGTACCGCATTGCATTTGCATAGAGTCGTGAGTCGGTCTCTATGATTTGCATTTATCATCTCTATATTTGTGCATTGATGAATAAACATAAATATGTATGTTTATGTGGAGTGATAAGAATTGTGGAAGCGTGCATGATGAATATGCTTGGTTTTGTACATATATACATTGTGATGTATATGAGTGAGCTGTGATGAATTGTGGTGAAAATTGTGAATGGATGCGTTATGTGTGGAAAATCATGATTCGATTGATTATGTGTGGTATGTTGTATTTGTGGTATGCTATATGTGTTAGTATGTGATGGTATGGGTGAGATGATTATACATGTGTTTGAATGTGTGTTTGCATATTATTATACAATCTCGATTTAGTTGTTATTTCTCACCCTTCTGCTGTTTTATGATGCTCTATGAGGCATTGCAGATTAGAGTTGCTGGAGGTCTTTTGTGGAGACTTAGCCCTCCGTTCTGTTGTCGGTCTTGGTGTCTGCTCTGATACGTAGCACGGGAGTCGGGGAAATGATTATGTTATTTATGTATATAATTGTTGAATATTTTTGGTATTACCTTTATATGGAAAAGTTTCCCCAATTGAGGGTAATCTATTTTACGCTATGTATCAAATTTATGAGCAGGGATGATGTTTTGTTTATTTAAATGTGACATCCTTGTTTCTGTCGGAAAAAATAAATTTTTAGTTACTCTGATTTTATTTATGTATTATTTAATCGCGATGGGAATTGGGGTGTTACATTAGTGGTATCAGAGCAGGTCGGTCCGTCCGGCCAAGTTGTTGAGTCAGTTGGTGTGACAGTTGAATACTGTCATTGTTGTTTATCCCTTTGTACGTGATATGTGTGGGAAACACTGTCAGTGCTTTCTGGTTTTTCTAATCCTTTGTCTTCAGGATTGAGAATGAGATAAGTGGGGGAGAAGCTGGTACTTCTCCAAGTTATTTCGGTTGTGGAGCGTGGGCTCAGTGTGCCGTTGATTGCAAGATTGTAAGTGTTGTTAGGACAGTGTTGTTCCCGATCCCGGAGGGAATGCGGAGGTAAGGTTTATGTCAACTAAGGATTTGGGCCTTAGGTAGCTTTATGTATGGGATGCAAGAACGGCTATTATAGTTTGGTAAAGACGGTTTATGCCCCATCATGATTATCGGCTGTCTATTGACAAATTGAGGAACTGATCACCCTTAATCTCTTGTTGATAGAAGACGGGAATTATGTTGGATGGAATAGACGGGTTTTTCCAGCTTGGATAGTGTGTGCCATGAATTATTTGGAATTGAGAAAATGATTACGGATTGCTTTGATGAGTTGATGAAGACTCTTATACTGGAAGATGAGACGGATTAGAGGTTTTTTTGGTATGTTGGTCAAGTTGGGAAGTCACTGGGAGAGAACGATTGGGTATTGTTAAAGGTTGTTCTCAGAGAGTAAAGTGTGAACTCAAATTGGACGAAGGTAAGGATTTGAGGTTTAATCTGCTAAGTAAGTAAAATAACTTTTAGGACGTGAAACTAAGATGTTATTATGTTTGTGACGATAGTTTTCTAGGAATTAGCAGAAAGGACACAGTGATGAGCTACCGGTTGTGCGTAATTTTTAGATGTATTCCCGGATGGAATATTGGATGTTAGTATTAGAAGTACCTGGACTGATAGAGCAGTTAGAAGATTTACTGGAAAGGAGAATTGTGAGGCCAAGTGTGTCGTCTTGGGGAGCCCCGGTATGGATAGTAACAAAATGGAGAGATGATTGAATGGAATAACAAGCATTATGATGGTATTGTTATTGAGACTATGGAAAGCGAAACTTAAAGTTCTGGAGAGGTTTGGAGTCTTTGGAATTATAAAGCGTTAATGGAAATTTTGAGAAAACCTTAAGTGTGAATGTACTATTTGAGAATTCTTTTGGGATGGTTGTTGCTACACGTGGGAATTTATGGAATTTGGACTGTTAAGAGGAGAAATTGTGTATGGATTACTAACAGTTGATTGAGGTAACGATTGAGAATAAGTGTCCACTTTCATGAATAGATAACTGGAATGGTTTGGTTGAGTTTGAGTGAAATCGCAATTGGATGGAATGTTGGATAAGAGTGGTGAATGGTGTGAGTTGAGGCTTTGATTGATTTAATGTGAATGGTTATGTTTGTTATCGTCGGTATAGGCTGTTATTTACTCGATTGAGCTTGTATGTGAGTTTGGACAAGTTTGAATGAGGTTTGGTTTGTTTGGGCATTCCAACGTGCAGTGATGTTGTTCGGTGATAGTAAGGCGTCTGTAATATTTATGGAGTAGAGGAATCGTATCTTCCATATTTATGTAGATAAGTTCGTAATGGCTTTGATTGAGGATATTCAGATCTGTTATAAACTCAGAGGAAGAACAGGTAGAGTGTTTGGGATTTGAATTACAAGTGTCAAAAAGAGACGAAGTTTTATGCTGAGTTATTCGAGTGAAAATTTGGGTTGAAAAAGGTTAGTTTATTGGATATGTTATTTCAGATGAGAGTATGATTGTGGATCCATCGGAAGTAGATGCAGTTCTACATTGAGAGGTATTATTTTAAGGGTTTTAGGTTCAAGGTGTTTGGATGGAGGAATGGACAGTTTTGGATGAGTAACAAGACTGTTGTAATTCTGAGTTTTCGCAGGTTCGCCTAGCGAACCAATCAGCGAAGGGTAGCGAATGTTCGCTACGGGTATTCGCCTAGCGAAGGCATCAGCGAAGGTTCGCTGAGTTGTTCGCCTAGCGAACTTTGGGTGTTTTTGGCTCTGTTTGGTTCTGACTTGGTTCGCCAAGGGGTTCGCGGAGCGAACGGCATGGCGAGGGTTCGCTAGAAGGTTCGCCTAGCGAACATGGCAGGTTGTCCCATTTTGTTTCCTTTATAACTTTTGATTGGTGACTCGGATTGAGGCACGGTCGGATGATTGGAATTCCTGATTAGTTATGACTTGGCTCGAATTATCCTATTGGTAAAGTTTATGTCGTGCGTGATGAGTTAAGTCAAAAGTTTTACTTATGTCTGCTTTGATGGTTAAAAAGTGGGAACTTTTGGGAGGATTTAGAGATTTGGGTTGGTGTGTGAATTGACGTCTGATAGTGTGCGGTTGGGTATATTAACAGTGAACAGTGATTTTTGCTGAAAATGAGAAAGAGTTAGACTTTGGACGTGAAAGTGGTAATTTTGATGGTTACGAGTAATCAGAGTGCGCAGCGGATGCGTGGTGTGGCACAATTTGTAATTGCGAGTGGGACTTGTAAGAGGTCATAGGTTGAACATTGGGAACATTTAGGAGTGAAGAGACCATTGGATGTTTTAGAATGGAAGTGTTAGGTGAAAGGTTAAAATGTTATCCATGGGCTACTATGTAGATGGATGTTTGGTTGCATGTTCGATTGGTGAATCGTAGCATTGCTGTTGGTGTTCTGGTTTTGTTGATGTTGTTGAGACCTTGTGGTGTCGTGGAATTTTATGTTCTTGTTGTGTTTCGGTTCTAGAGTGAACCTGTGTGTTGGTATCTTGGTTTTATTTGAGTTGTGAGTTGGTGGTCAAGTGCATTGTATGGGCATTGCATTTGGTCGTTGTGGTTGTTGCCGTTGTCGTGGCGTTGTTGTAGTCGTTGTTAGCGAGGTGGTTTGTCAGTTGTGTTATTCGTGGTGTGCCTTTTGTTGGCATGTTGGGTTGTGGGTCGGATGCGAGAGTCGTGTCCGGAGTTGTTCGTCTCAGTATATTTTCGAGGACGAAAATGTCTAAGTGGGGGAGAATTGTAACGCCCCGATTCGTTTAACTCTATTTATTTATTTCATTTATTTGAATTTTGTGAAATGTGTGAATTTATGGTATTATACCTGCTAATTGGTTAATTTCTCAGATAGATAAAATAGTTGTATTAAATTATTATTTCTTTTCAACTTTTATTTCCGAAATATATTTCATCGGTATGTTTATGTTTTATCGCATTTTGAGAGCGTTTGGGAGATATTTGAGCGTAAGGGCAAAATGGTCATTTTGAGTAGTTAGATATTTTGTTATAAATAGAAAGTGGAAAGAAAAAGAGAGAAAAGAAAATAGAGAGAAAGAAAAGAGAAGATAGAAAGGAAGAGGAAAGAAAAGAGGAGAAAGAGAAGAAAATCGAAGATTCTCCGTTTCAAGCGCGATTAATCGGGTAAGGGTGAGAAGTTTCAATTATATCTTGCTTGTGTATGTATATGTGTTGTTTGTTGTGATTGTTTTGGTTGTTTCTCGACTTTTTCTTATCGATTAAAATTAGGAGTAATTGATAGAAATCGATGTTTTCACGGATGAAATTCGATATAAACCGCGTAGAATACTCGTTGATTATGTCTAAACATGTTTTGGTTGTTCTGGTATGAATTAGAAGGGTTTGGGTGATAAAAATGATGTATTTTGGTCCCATATGACCTAGGTTGACGCTGCTGCGATTTCTGGGTTTCGCGGGTTCGCCTAGCGAACCCCAGCGAAGGAACGGGCGAACGTTCGCTAGATGGTTCGCCTAGCGAACTTTATGACTGTTTTCCACTGCCTTGGTTCGCTAGGGTTCGCCTAGCGAATACTGGAGCGAACATGATATTTTCCAATTTTGTTTTCGCCGTAATTTTCAAACCGTAAGTCCGTTTTGGTCGCCGTTTGAAGCGTTGGAAAGCTAATGAAAAGCTCTTTCTATTAAAAGTGGTTTGGAGGGCAGTAGATGAATTATTTAGGTCGTGGTTTTGGAAAAGTGTTGGGTTGTCGGGTTTTTATCGCGTACAATGTGTGCGATTGATGTCTTAGCATAATATATGCTTGTGACATGTAACGTGTAGCTTGTAGACCGTTATATGATGTGAATATACATGATGAAATGTTGCGATGATAGTTTGTGGCCTTGTGGCAAATATGTGCATTGTTTTGGACTAGACTTCGAGGCGTGATTAATGATGTTGTTGTGTGGTAAAAATACTTTGTTTGATTGAATATCAATGTATGTTGTTATGATGTGTTGTGGGTAGCCTTTGTGGTGTGAATCCCTTGTGGAAGTCATTGTGATTTGTATGATTGTTGTGGTAGGTGATGAAATGCATTGTTTGAATTGTTTTCAATGCATGAATATGATGATGTGTATATTGGTTGTGTAACATACAATGTGGCATTGATATTAATGTGTATGCCTTGTATGATGTTGAGTAATGATAGTGCATGTGATGACATGTTGTGATGATAAAGTGTGGCCGAAAGGCAAAGGAATGTGATATGTTGTAATTGGTTTTATATGCATGTTTATGATTACATGTATGTATGAAAATGAATTGCTTACGTGAAGTTCAATGTATGCTAATTGGTGGCCGTATGGCAAGAAAATGCATTGTTGGATTGATTTCTAATGCATGAATAAAGTTGGTGAAATAATTCATATTGATGAATTGTATGTGATTGTAAGAGATGAATGCATGACAATGTTTGTATACATGTATGCATTTCAAGAATGCCTTGTGTCATTATCATGTGTAGCATAATGATGTGCATTCTTGTGCTGAGGGATTCTAATGAGAATCCACTATAACATCGTGAGCCTCTCTCGGTGGAGGTGTGAGCGACGGTTATAGACGATTGTGAGCCTCTCTTGGTGGAGGTGTGAGCAATCGGGTTGTGAGCCTCTCTTGGTGGAGGTGTGAGCAATCGGGTCGTGAGCCTCTCTCGGTGGAGGTGTGAGCGATCCATAAACACTGTGAGCCTCTCTTGGTGGAGGTGTGAGTGGTGGGTGAACATCGTGGGCCCGACGGGGAGTTACTTTGGTAACGAGCGATGGTTCCAGCAGAAGTTCCTGAGTGAACTTGAGATGATTGAGTCGGTACCGCATTGCATTTGCATAGAGTCATGAGTCGGTCTCTATGATTTGCATTTATCATCTCTATATTTGTGCATTGATGAATAAACATAAATATGTATGTTTATGTGGAGTGATAAGAATTGTGGAAGCGTGCATGATGAATATGCTTGGTTTTGTACATATATACATTGTGATGTATATGAGTGAGCTGTGATGAATTGTGGTGAAAATTGTGAATGGATGCGTTATGTGTGGAAAATCATGATTCGATTGATTATGTGTGGTATGTTGTATTTGTGGTATGCTATATGTGTTAGTATGTGATGGTATGGGTGAGATGATTATACATGTGTTTGAATGTGTGTTTGCATATTATTATACAATCTCGATTTAGTTGTTATTTCTCACCCTTCTGCTGTTTTATGATGCTCTATGAGGCATTGCAGATTAGAGTTGCTGGAGGTCTTTTGTGGAGACTAGCCCTCCGTTCTGTTGTCGGTCTTGGTGTCTGCTCTGATACGTAGCACGGGAGTCGGGGAAATGATTATGTTATTTATGTATATAATTGTTGAATATTTTTGGTATTACCTTTATATGGAAAAGTTTCCCCAATTGAGGGTAATCTATTTTACGCTATGTATCAAATTTATGAGCAGGGATGATGTTTTGTTTATTTAAATGTGACATCCTTGTTTCTGTCGGAAAAAATAAATTTTTAGTTACTCTGATTTTATTTATGTATTATTTAATCGCGATGGGAATTGGGGTGTTACAGTGGGACCTACGTGCCCGCTTGGTACGTTTGTGTGTTCACGAAATTCACAACCAGACGAGGCTATCTTGGGATGCATTCTAATGTGTGTGTCTTGCGTATGTTGGGGTGTTGATCTAGAGAGTTGTCGACTCTGGTGACCGATCATTGAGGACCTTAGTGGAAACATCCCTCTTTAGTGGTGACAGTGGCAGACCACATCCCGTGGCAAACCCATTCGCACCCGAGGGCCCGCTTTGGAACTCACATAGGATGGCCCCTACGTTTTAAAGAGAATCAGTGGAGGCACTCCTCGATTGACTTTAGTACTGTACCCCGAGGGATGAACGTACTATTGTTTCTCGACCTCAGTGCCAAAGCTGGGGACCTTCCGCTTTGGAGAATCAGTTGAGGCCTCCTTGATTGATGATGATGCCAAACCAGAAATGGTGAACGTATCATCATTTCTCGACCTGAGAGCCCGGGATACTGAACATCCTAGTACCCACATGTGAGAGGGGATGGGCGTTTGCAGGTTTGCAGGTAACCGAGACTTTCAACCCACCCGGTTTTCTGGATTTCTCATCAATGTCTGATTATTTGGGTTCCTCAGTGGTTCAGAGTTCTGGTTTTCTGGTTTCTCGTTCAGCTAACAGCACAGCACATCCAGCAGTGTGCCTTGACCCCATGTTTGCATGAGCATATCATTTTTCTTGCATTCTGACGTGTTTGACATTTTTCAAGGCTTGCATCTTACTCTTGATTCCGGTTTTCTGAGGTTGCTTCAGTATGGATGTTCAGAGAAAGAAGACTGTCGCCTATTCATTCCCAGAGCCGACTTTGACACTGATTCACAAATTGATTAATATGGCTGGTTCCGGAGTTCGTACAGAGTTCAGTGGAAGGTATGGAAGACTTCTGAAATTTGTCTATAATATCTCCCAGTATGAGAAGGATGCCATTCACACACTTCTTCAATTTTACGACCCGCCTCTGTGTTGCTTCACCTTCTCAGACTATATCTTGGCTCCGACGTTGGAGGAGTTCTCATTTATTTTGGGAATTCCTATTAGTCATGATATAGTTTTCTTTTCTGAAGAACACCCCGGTCTAAAAGATATGGTTGTCGCTCTTCATATTAGTGAGCCTGTTCTAAACAGTAACATTGCAGAAAAACAAGAAGTTAAGGGTTTCCTATTGAAGTTCCTATTTGATCAAGCTTGTATAGATGTCAAAGAGAAGAACTGGACTGCTTTCCAAGCTATTCTAGCTGTGTGTATCTATGGGATTGTTCTGTTTCCGAATATTCCTGATCTGGTGGATATGCACGCCGTCAGGATCTTTATTTCGAAGAATCCTATACCTACCTTGCTAGGTGACGTGTATCACTCGGTTCACTACAAGAATGAGAATAGGCGTGGGAAAACTATGAGTTGTTGTGCGCCGCTCTTAGCTACTTGGTTTTTGGGTCGTCTCCCTGAATCTGGCGCTTTCGTTGATACGAAAGATTCTTTGAAGTGGTCTAAAAGGGTTATGGGCTTGACTGCTGATAACATTGTTTGGATTAATCGTGACTTGTTAGGAATGGAGATTATTTAAAAATGCGGAGAATTCCCTAATGTTCCCTTGATAGGGAGGAAAGGTGGAATTAACTATAATCCCTCCTTAGCTATCAGACAGTTTGGCTATCCTTTGAAGAATCCACCCGAAGAGCGAGATGTCCGGGAATCTTTGTTCTTCAATGGTATCGAGGATCAAGGGTTGATAAGGAAAGTTGTGAATGCTTGGAAACAGGTGACTAAGAAGGGTAAGATTCCATTCGGAAAAAGTAACAATCAGGCTTTCCCTCCCTATAAAGAGTGGATTAAGAAGAGAGCAGAAGATGAGCTTCTTCCATTCCCGGTAGAACCACATTTGTACCCTTTGGTGATCGAGCCTCCTACCACCGATGAGTTGGAGAAGTATAACAGATTATGGGCTGAAAAGGAAAGTTTGCGGAAATAAAATGGTGAGCTAAAGAGATTTATCAGTGGAAGCATGAGCGGGGTGAAGCTGTTCATACCGCCAAGTTAAAGACAGAGCTTCTTGCTAAAGCAGAAAGAGAGCTTGCTGACATGGTCGCATCCCGAGAAAGAATGAAACAAGCTTTGGATGGTATCTGTAAGGTTCTCGAATCTAAGAAAGAGGAATTAGACAAGGCTTTGCTGAAAATCCACAGGTTCAATGATCACCAAGAAACTGCCATGGCCGAGAATAAAAGAAAGGAAGACGGTTATCTAGCTAAGATTGATCAGTTGAAGTTGACGCCCAAGAAAAAAGACGCTGAGATACTGTCAGGGGTATTTAAGAGACAAGCAGTCGAGGGTCGACTTAATGAAGCCATAGCCTCCATAGAGGAGCTGAAAGTCCAAGCTGAAGTGAAGAAGCCTAGACATGAGGGGCCTAGCATGGAGGGTGTTTCTGGAGAAGACGCTTGGGAATTACATTGCAGATACTTGGATGGGATCATACACAGGAGAGACCTTCTCATTCAAGGACTAATTCAGAGACCCAAGCATCCCGACACCAGAAAGTTGTTCGAGGAGATTCAAGACTGGTGCAGAAAGCATAATGGATGGGGGGATTGACACTTGTGGACTTTGATGATATGCCTTAGTTTTCTGTTTTCTTTCATTGTATGTGGATCACCACCAGGCTTGTTGGTTGGGACCTATGGTTTTTTATATTCAGACTTGTTATCTTGAATTCGTGATTGTCGACATTTGGTTTTCCTCTGGTTTTCTTAATATACGAGCAGAAGTCCCGTTCTATCTTGTTATTAAACTGGAATCAAGGGGTGGGTCGCCCTGTTAATATTCAAACATGTTCATTTGCATTTGCATATTCATAACCATTTTGGATAATCATTTTGCATAACAGGTGTTTATCTCCGGTGTTCTTATCTTGTTACCATCTCAGAATTGCAGAGTTGATCATGGAGCGAGTTCAAGCTGAGTTGAGGGAAATGCGAAGCCAGATGGGGCAATTTGGGGAAGACATGCTCCAGGAGCAGAGGATGCTGAGGGAGGAGATCAATCAGATGAAGACTCAGATGAGTTTGGTCATGGAGATTTTGAAAACAGTGTTGAAGAAGGAAGACAATCATGTGCCCGCTCTCGCAACAGAGATCCGTACTCCTCCCATCTCTTTGGAATTTGATCACGGATTACCGCGTGAGTCTTTTCCACAAGCGGAAGTTCCAGAACTCTCCCAACAGCAGTTAGGTCTTGGCTCCCAAGAGAAGCCCAAGGGCAAAAAGTGTACACAGGGGCAGAAGAAGTCTGAAAGAGTTTTTCATCCGCTCCTTATACCATATTCTCAGCTATTGCCGTATCTCCTTCAGTTTCAACTGGTACAGAAAAGGACCTTGGCTCCTCCCACTGGTAATCCTCCACCAGGATATGATGCAAGAGCCCATTGTAATTTCCATTTTGGGGCACCAGGGCATACTGTGGAGGAATGTAGGGCTTTTCAACACTGAGTCCAGGATTTGATTGAGGCAGGGGCAATTGAGTTCACGTCGGGCGACGTGAATATGCAATGTGATTCTACCCCAACTGTTGCAAAAGAAATGAAGGCTCCTCCCCTCTTTGCAGGAGAAGCGCTACGTCAGCAACCTGTGTTTGTGCCTCAGCCAAATGTGGAAAGGAAAGTGCAAGCGCAGGTGAGGCGCCCAAATCAGCATCGACAGCAGAATTATCAGCAACAGGGGCAACCAAGACCAAGAGGGCCCAAGAGGACAATTGATCCTGTTCCAATCCCTTATAGTCAGCTGTTTACGCGTCTGCTCAAGAAGTCTCTGATTCAAACAAGGGGTACCGCGCCAGTACCGTACCCAATTCCTCCGGATTACGACATGACTGCTAGGTGCGAGTTCCACTCGAAAACGTTTGGGCACATAATTGATGAGTGTAATGTATTCAGGCACAAGGTGCAAGACCTGGTAGACTCAGAGATCATTGTATTCACTGAAGATGATATGTACATCAATGGAAGCCTCCTTTCTCAAATGAACACACCGTCTGCAAGTACGTCTAGACAGAATTAAGCTTCCTCAGCAATGGCAATCTTCAGCTTCTTTACTTGCATTTTCATTTGTAGTTTTTTTATTTCTTGTTAAAGCATCGTATGTATGCAAGACTTATTTGTTTTTTATGATGATATTAATGCAATGAATATGTTTTCCTTGAAGTAATCCATTCGTTTTCACTCTTAAATGTTTATATGCACTGCAATACCAATTTTCTTTGTTTAGAACTCTTGAGGGAGGATGACGAAATAAGAACGCGGGTTTCTAATGGTACGCTTTTGGATAGAACCCCGTTGAGGATGTACAGGCATTGTTTCAAACCCCTAAATACTGGAGAGATAAGGGAGATAGACCCTCGTTAGCCCCTTCGAGCCTTGAAGTAGGAGCTTCTTTCATACGAAAAAACCCTCATACTTAACCCAGGGGCAGGGTAGGCGTCAGTTAGTTTGACCGAGCATTCAGATTTCAAAGAGAGTGTGCATCCGAGGAACCATTGCCTTCTTTCCCGCCATCGAGAGGTCAAGAGATGCGAAACCACGATGGTTACCCATCAACAACTAAGGAGTGAGGCGGTCACAACCCTCTCAAGCAAGTAAGACAATCAGTGTCACACGCTTTGTTAAAAAGGGGAATAAAAAAGGAAAGCCCGCTAAGTCGAAGCGACTTAGGCAAAAGTTAGGGCATCCCGCTGGACTTCAAGATCGAAAAAACTCAAAAGAGCCAGTCCAGGAAAAAATTAGGGATCAAAAAGCAAAAGAAAGAAAAAGCAAAGGGTGAAAAGGATTACAAAATAAAATCCTCGATAAGAACAAATTCGTGTGATTAAAAGGGGTGACTGTCATTCCAAAACCTCCTTAGGTGTCAAACCATTAGTGGCATGGGTTCCTTAAAGATCATAAACCTTTCGAGGGATAAGCGTTTGTGTCAGATTAACTGGACATAGGGTTGGAGAACATCACGAAGAGTGGGTGGGCACCGATAAATTTTGAGCCATAAATCCTTTTTTCTGAAACCGCGAACCATACCACGTTACAACCCTTAAAAGTCCGAATTGAAACAGGGTTCATTCCGAAAGCGTACTTCAATAGGATATTGTTCCTGACTCCTATGAGTTGTGCTAATAAGATTTGTTGGTATTGCATGTGCGCATTGTTGTTGCCATTCAAAAATCAAGGTCGCATCCCAGCAAGTGATTCATTCACAAGGCTTGGCGACGCATTTTCAATAAAAACTTCAAGGTTAACATGAGTGTTGCATTAGAATTGTCATTCTCATAATAAACATTTTCTGTTTGCATATATGTGCCTAAGCATCAACGCAGCTTACACAGTGAAAGTCAATCAAGAAGCTTGACCCTGCCAAGTTGAGATGTTTGAAAATTCTGAAAGATAATCATGTCAAAGGGCATGCTGCCAAGAGACTCAATGTAGAGTGGGCTCTCCCCAGTAAGTCGTGTTAAGATGTAGCCAACCTGGGGCAGTCACGTCGAGAAAACTCTCCAAAATTCAGCTATTCTGGGGCATCCATTCCAAGATCAGGGGCAAAGTCACTTCAAAGCTCATATTGGGGCAGGCCACCACTAGAGCGTGGGAGATTGTCCACTCCTAAAAATGGTTAATTGAAAACACCTCCTCAAGGTTCAAGATACTAAAGCAGAGTATTTTCAAGTCATTACAATCCCTTTCGAGGTAGTGTTCTTCATGGATTATGAAGACTGGGGCAGTTATGTCGAGATATAATAAATCTCTCCAAGAGTTTGAAGACCCTGGGGGTGTACGAACGCCCGATCTTCTGTAAAATCCTCTTGAGACGATTTCTTCCATTAGACCTGGTGGTCTGGGGCAAGAGGAGAGTTCAAAGAGCCATAAAGGCAAGTCAGGTTGCAGGGCAACAGGATTGTACTCCCCCAGCAGGATGCTCTCCCCAGCATTGAGATTACACTTTCCTCAGCAGAGCAGACTTTCCCCAGCAGAAGACTTGGAAAGTATTTTCTCCGGATCAAGACGTTATGTCCCCACAGAATCAGGTGTTCACTTTCCCCATCCAGCCAGGAAGTGTACTTTCACCAACAACATTATATTCTAATCCCCAGCAAGGTGGGAGTAAAGTCATTTTCCCTATCAGCAGGCTAAGTTCAACAGTATCCCCGAGCAGGATGGTGTTATGGGCTGGCATCCCCAGCAGGTTCTAAGCCCATTTATTATTAGTAATCCTCAGTAATGGACTTCTGGTTCCGTCATTGGCGTTCATTCTTAACTCCCCTAGCAGAGGAGAAACCTCAGGTGTTGGATGTTACCTTCAGTAGAGGACAGGTATAATCCCCGGTAGTGTGGATATTCTTTTGGGACATCATCCCCAGCAAAAATTGTTGATCCAAGGAGTTGATCAGTGTGATCCTTCTCAGTAGAGTTCCTGGGTCCAGAGGACAATTTATCTTTGTCATCCCCGGCTGAATTGATCTTTTCTCTCCGGCATTTATTTTGCTGGAGGGACCCTGTTTGCATATCATAAGCATTGCATCCCCAAAACGCGTAGCATTTCCATTTCGTGTGGAGCATTATGGAAAAATTCAAACATTTGCATTCCAAAGCATAAGCCAGGTTTGATACTTTCCTTGCCAGTTCTCTTTCTCAGCAGAGATGGCATAGCTCAGGAGATTTTGGAGGGATGTGTTCCTCATACTTGTGCTCCCCGGCAGAGTCTTTTATTTAGACTTCACCTTCCCCAACGAAATTATCTGTGGATCAGGAGTCTGTTAGAAGTTTGTCTTTGTTTGCCTCATTTTGGCCTTTTTCTTTTGTGAGTCTTGTTTCACGTTATCCCCAGTGAAGTCCACTTTATGTTGGTTATCTTTTGTGGATGCGATTGAGGTCGTATTCGTCTTTTCTTTGCGGGTAGAGTGATTGAGGTCAGTCTTCCTTTGTGGATGCAATTGAGGTTGTATTCGTTTTGTGGATGCGATCGAGGTCGTATTCGTCTTTTCTTTGCGGGTAGAGTGATTGAGGTCAGTCTTCCTTCGAGGGTACAATTAAGGTTGTATTCGTTTTGTGGATGCGATCGAGGTCGTATTCATCCTTTCTTTGTGGGTAGAGTGATTGAGGTCAGTCTTCCTTTGAGGGTACAATTGAGGTTGTATTCGTTTTGTGGATGCGATCGAGGTCGTATTCGTCTTTTCTTTGTGGGTAGAGTGATTGAGGTCAGTCTTCCTTTGAGGGTACAATTGAGGTTGTATTCGTTTTGTGGATGCGATCGAGGTCATATTCGTCTTTTCTTTGTGGGTAGAGTGATCGAGGTCAGTCTTCCTTTGAGGGTACAATTGAGGTTGTATTCGTTTTGAGGGTACGATTGAGGTCGTATTCGTATTTTCTTTGTGGGTAGAGTGATCGAGGTCAGTCTTCCTTTGCGGATGCAATTGAGGTTGTATTCGTTTTGTGGGTGCGATTGAGGTCGTATTCGTATTTTCTTTGTGGGTAGAGTGATCGAGGTCAGTCTTCCTTTGCGGGTATAATTGAGGTTGTATTCATTTTGTGGATGCGATTGAGGTCGTATTCTTATTTTCTTTGTGGGTAGAGTGATCGAGGTCAGTCTTCCTTTGCGGGTATAATTGAGGTTGTATTCGTTTTGTGGGTGCGATTGAGGTCGTATTCGTATTTTCTTTGTGGGTAGAGTGATTGAGGTCAGTCTCCCTTTGCGGGTATAATTGAGGTTGTATTCGTTTTATGGTGCGATTGAGGTCGTATTCTTATTTTCTTTGTGGGTAGAGTGATTGAGGTCAGTCTTCCTTTGCAGATACAATTGAGGTTGTATTCCTTTTATGGGTGCGATTGAGGTCGTATTCGTATTTTCTTTGTGGGTAGAGTGATTGAGGTCAGTCTTCCTTTGCGGGTATAATTGAGGTTGTATTCGTTTTGTGGGTGCGATTGAGGTCGTATTCGTATTTTCTTGGTGGGTAGAGTGATTGAGGTCAGTCTTCCTTTGCGGGTATAATTGAGGTTGTATTCGTTTTGTGGGTGCGATTGAGGTCGTATTCGTATTTTCTTTGTGGGTAGAGTGATTGAGGTCAGTCTTCCTTTGCAGGTATAATTGAGGTTGTATTCGTTTTGTGGGTGCGATTGAGGTCGTATTCGTATTTTCTTTGTGGGTAGAGTGATTGAGGTCAGTCTTCCTTTGCGGGTATAATTGAGGTTGTATTCATTTTGTGGTGCGATTGAGGTCGTATTCTTATTTTCTTTGTGGGTAGAGTGATTGAGGCCAGTCTTCCTTTGTGGATGCAATTGAGGTTGTATTTGTTTTGTGGTGCGATTGAGGTCGTATTCTTATTTTCTTTGTGGGTAGAGTGATTGAGGTCAGTCTCCCTGTGAGGTTGTATTCGTCTTTTGGGTACGATTGAGGTCGTATTTGTTTTTTCCTTGTGGATATGGTTGAGGGCATATTCCTTATTTTTCAGCACACTCTTTCTCGTTATTCTTACCATAAGCAAATTTCTGGGGCTCTTTCGGTATTCAATCCCCGTGTACCTTGGAATGTCTGAGAGCCGTTGCTATCATACCTTCAGGACCAAGTTGATTGAATAGGGGCAGCTGTTGCACCCCAAAATTTGCTCTCCTTACTTTAGTACTAACTGGCTTATGTTTCATTTCATTTTTGCATTATCATGTATGCATATCATTAGCATGGGGTCAGGGTAAAGTCCTATCTAGTCTACTACCTCATCAAGAGTTCACAGGCTGCAAGGGATCTCAAGTGGAGTCACTCTCCTAACCAGTGCATGAATTAGGGTTTTGAAATTCTTGGGTTTATTGCTCCAATGGGCAGGCTCCTTGGGTTTTTATCATCACCAAATTACATATCTTATCTGTGTTGGAGAGGATACACATCATATTCAGAGGAATTTGGATTTGGAGACTGTGTTATTTCCTCCTAGACTGAGGGTACCACAACTAGGGTTTGCTATAAAGTCAGTTTATTTCTGATTTTTTGGGCAAGACTTAATTCTATGGTATTCCTTGGGTCCCCAAGTATCTAGGGGAGGAAGATTGTCCATCAGCTTGGTTCAGGAGAAGTTCAATTGGCCAATGGATTGAAAATCAGTTGAATTTGGGAAAAAGTCAACAGTGAAAGGAGAAAAGTCAACTGTGAAATTTTGAGGTTCTCTTCAGGGATTGTAAGATCTCATATCCTCATATGGTCTCCAGGGGTCAAGTTTCATACATATTTGTCAGGAATCAGGAGTTGGTGCAAAGTTTCCCAATTTAGAAAGTGACATATAATGAAAAGTTTCCATTTTTGGAAAGTTTCTGCATTGCATTCAACTTGACTTTCCACCATCAAGAAAGCTTCAAATTAATTTTTCTCCAACATGAAAGTTGAAGATATTTTTCTCCTCTTTCCAACAAGTACTAGTGGGTCTCCATATCATTTGCGAAACTCCAGTTATGATCAAAAGAAGGCAAGGTGGTTTTTAGGGTTTTTCATGGCTCCATTTTCACAACTTTGGGCATAATGACCTACAATCAGTTCCATTGCTTCATGCCACATTCTAATATCAAAGGACATTCTTTGAGGAGTATTTTGAGCCCAAGAACCAAGAAATTACATGGTGTATGTGCTACTTATTCTCCATTGTTCAAAATTCCTAAATTATTAAAAAGTCATGAATCAAAGAAGTTTCAAGGCCCAAGTTCAATTGTGGTGTAATTAGCAATTCACATATGGGTGATCCATCCTGAAAAATTTAAATATCCATGCAAGGAGAAAGGTGTAATTAACATAATGTATTTTTCCAAAATAATTCAAAAAATAATCAAACAATGGATCACCCAAGCCCAACTCATCATCAGAAGAATAACCCTAAGTATTTAAGCCTATTCATGCATTGGCTAGGGTTCATGCACGTGAAGTTGGAGGAGTTCTCAAGAAAACCCTAAAAGAGGATTTTTCATCAAAACTCACAGTTCAGAAGGTCTCATTACAAAATTCTTCCACAAACTTAACCCTTGGGATCCCTAGGACAAAAACCAATCGTCGCTTGAAGCTAAAAGCAGGGATAAGGGCAGTACCATCTCAGGTTTGTCGTTTTTTTCGTGATCAAGAAACCTTTCTTTTTGATATGCATAATGACGTGTTATGCCTGCTGATCATCCTGATCTATTTGGTTTTGATTTTGGACGTGTGTACTGCTTGTTGTGTTGATTTAAAGTTTTGGACCCACTTTTTCTTTCTTTCGAATCTCCTTGTACGTTGATCTTTTGTGAAAAATAATAGGATATTCATGATCCTCATAAAAATCTGGACAAAATGGTATGCGGTTTGGTATTTTCTGGGCACCTTGTAGGTTGCAGGTGGTGGTGGCAAGCGGCCGGAGCTAGGGCTCCGGCGACCTGGGAAAGTTCCGGCGAAGGGGAGAGATCAACGAAGAAGACGACCTCCTGGCCGTCCGATCCACGCATCCAACGATCATCAGCGCGCCATGTGTTTTTCATTTTATTTTTTTTTCTGAAATTTAATTAGTGATTACATGTTTATTCACCCATGCTAGCTACCATGCTCCTCCAATAAGGATATGACGTTTTGTTTACTTTTTGGTTGACTGTTGACCCGTTGACTCAATCGTGTACGTTCGATGAATCATACGAACAGGAACACGCCAACGCATTAAAAACGCACGCGTATGGCACATGGGGGGGTACACGGTGAAATCCCCAGATTTTTTGTTTTTTCTGATAGTTTGGTGGGCTGGGTTGCTATGCGCACCCCCCACCCTTTGGCCCAACCACATTTCCAACGTAGTTTTTTACTGATCACACCCCCCAGCCCGTTTCTTATTTTATTTTATTTTCAATTATTATTTCATATTTTAATTATTTAAAAATAGTAAATTGCATTTTAAAATTCTCATAAAATTCATGCATTATGTTTATCATTTTATAAAATTTTTACAAATTTTAATTTTTAATTTTATTTTATTTCTATCATTTAAATTAATTGTTTAAATCAAGTTCTTCTTACATTATACATCTCATGCATACATTAATTTCTTTATTTTATTTCTCTGTATCCGTAAAATATTTTTGATCCGTTCTTTTTGCATTTGTTCACTAACATCCTAAATTGAATAAAAATATTTTTATTTCATTTTTAAATTTATTTCACATTGCATTTAGGTCCTTCCCTTTGGCCCATTGAACCCTATCCCTTATTTGAATTTTGTGTGAGTATTTGAATGGCTAACACTTTGAATTTTTGCAGGAATTTTTTATATATTGTTTGCCTCTGGTTGAGGAACCTTAATGTTTAATTTGGGAATTTTAGGAGTCACTTTTCTAATTATCTGAGTTTGTTTTCACTTGAGATTTTCTTGCAGGCGCATCTTTGACCTTATATGATTATCTGTTTGAAAAGGCACTTGTGCCATTTGCTTTGGGGCTGTTCTTTGTTTATTTGATTCATGTTTGGATTATTATCATTGTTGTTTGCCATTGCTTGATTTTCATTCGCCTCATTTCTCTTATTTACATCTGTTTCTGTGCTAATCTTTTATGCAGGGTCTAAGGTAAGTTTTTTAAGGGTATGGATAAGTATCCATGGTCAACCTTACTTTTTCCTTCCCTCATCTTCTTCCTTTAGGATTTAGGTCGTCTTCAAACCTCACTAACTGTAGGTCACCCATGCATGATGACTTTAGGATCTATAGTCTCCCTTAGAGTCACCCTTGTGTCTTCTCTCTTCTCATCTCAAATTTCTTTAAAACACTTAATAATAATAAGGTGTATTGCACACGAGCCTTAAGTATGGGGAATGAGAAATGAGGGGCTTCCTCTCATCTTTTTAGAGTGCTTAGCGAGCGTCCTGTCTTGGGACGATGCGTTAAGTATTCGCCCCTGTGCCCTAGACTTTGGTGCAATGCAACTTAGGAACTAACTTAAGCCACTTCTGTCCTAAAAAACACAAACCAACTTCAAAACCTTTTTGTCCTTCGGGATCGTCAAACTAAAGGCTATTTTAAAAAAAGGCACGTTACCTTCCGTCTGAGTCGCAAACAGGCATCGACCCTAACTGTCGGACGCGAACTTAACATCGCCCATAAAAAACACAAAAAGAACTTGGTCCGAACTACGTTGACTCTGAATTCCCCATTGCATAAGGGGGGTACGTAGGCCTAAGACGTCGACGTCCTACCGAGTCGGTCTTTGTCTTTCCCTCTCCGTTTTAGTACAGCCCTAGATGATAGTATAACTTACCCTTAGAATAGACAACAAGCGTGGATCCCATCGAGTACGATGGACGCGTGGGGTACTAGCACCTTCCCCTCGCGTAACCGACTCCCGAACCCAGGTTATGGTTGCGACGACCATTCCTTTCCCTCTTCCTAAGGTTTATACGGTGTTCCCTTTCCCTCTCTTGGGATAAATTTACACGGCTGGCGACTCTGTTTTTCCGCGCCACTCTCGCGTTTGTACCTGGATGAAAATCCTGGGAGCGACAGGAGGCATTAAGCTTCGACACCCATAAAGATTGTTAGCTCTAAATCTATCTCTGCATCCAGAAACTAACAGATAATCATCCCTAATTAAAGTTTGCGATATTTATCTCTAACACAACCCAAACCCCGATAATAAAGCAAAAATCAAGGGCAATTACCGATTAAGATTTGTAAAGCAAATTAGATACAACGTCATGGGTGACAAATATACACGAGTTCAAAGTAAATGCATATACAACAACCCAACAAAGAAGAAATACACAAAGAAGAAAAGAAATAAACCAAACATCTCGCTGTTTGTCAACGTCGGTCGATGAGAAATCCACCCGTATCATCCGTGTGCAAGCTTCAATGTTGTTTTATAAGCTAATCCTACTGAATAATGAGTTTGATGGAGTTGGGAGCAAAAATACCCAAAACCATAACCTAAAAAATGAATGAAATGACTTATATATTATTTAAAAAATCTGTCAAGTTCACAATTCAAACTTTTATTCGCAAAGCGAACATCAAATTAGGCACCTGATATGCCTCAGGAACAGTTAAATCGCCTCTGCGATTCTGCAAAAGTTCGCAATGCAAAATTTTATTCGCAAAGCGAATATTCTTTGGAAAGTTCGTAATGCGAACTTTGGTGCCTTTTTCAACTGCCTCAAGTCTGGGAGTATTCGCTGGAAAGTTCGCAAAGCAAACTTGACAGCACACCAGCCCTTGTTTTAACCATAACTTTTGAACCGTAACTCGGATTGACGCACGGTCGGAAGCGTTGGAAAGCTTATTCAATGCTCTATACAACAAGGGCAAAATATATTTGCTTGAATACCTAAAAAAATGAGAGAAAATCAATTAAACTCAATGATATTTACACGATACGCAATATATACACTATAACGTAAAGTAAACATATATACAAACAAAGCATGGTTTATTTGAACAATATTAACAAAAAGTATCGATAAGTGCAACAAAACTTATATACAAAAATAACTACAATTTGCACTTATCAAACTCTCCCTAACTTAAACTTGTTTGTCCCTAAACAAAAATCAACCGACTCAAAGAAACAGAGTGACAACCAAAGAATCACGAATCAACAGGTTTTGAAAAATGGAAACAAATAAATGGTTTAAATGAAAAACGGTACACACAAAGTAAATACTTACCACTAAACTACGACGATAACATAGTTACGAAACAAATGCAAAATACAAAAATCATGCCAAACATCCTAAAACAACACAAGTTCAAACGTGAATCACACCTAGCAAAAACAATCATCGGTAGATGAAAAACACAAAATGAGGTTTCTTTTTCTTTTTTTCTTTTCTTTTCTTTTTCATATTTTTCTCTTTTTTTCTTTTCTTTTTCAACCTCATAGAAACCAACCAATGAGTAAACAATCATTCTCTCCCCAACTTGAATTCAACCACATCATCATGTGAATACTCCCTACTTTCTAAGACAATGTAAAAATTCATACAACAACACAAAGTTGAGGGTTCAAGAAAAAACAATCAATCAAAATCCATATTGTTCTGGACTGGACCAATGGATAGAATTGGCCCAATAAGCCTCTGCTACAGAGCGGCCCAAATCGCCTAAGTCCAACCCACAGAAGGGTGAAAGTTACCTTTCTGCCCCTCCTACCGGGCAAGGAACATAACGTTCCCCCCGGACATTCTGCCCAACACGCGCAGCTTCAGTGCTCCCCGAGCAGCCATGGGCAGATGCCCGAAACTAAGCATATGCCCGACATAACGGCTAGTTTTGGACACCCTGCCCGTCGTAACGGCTAGTTTGGGCAGCGACCGATTCTTTAGGGAAAACGGTTATTTCACCCCGAAAATAGGACCGTTAGCCACGCGCTTAGAGCCCTATATAAACCCTCTCACTTGAGAGGGTCAGGTATCAAATATTCTCCCTACGAACTAATACTTTGTACTTGCCCCTTTTTTCTGACCCTTTCTTACTTGGGCGTCGGAGTGCCTTGCAGGTACACCACCACCTCTCCTCAATTACTTATCGGACAGCGAGTACGACCAGCACCCATCCGGGCACTTCCATAACGACCAGCCCGCGTAGACCAGTTCGTGTACATCGGATCAGTGGCGTCGTCTATGGGAACTCCTTGTTCTCCCCTTCTTTCATTCCTCCTCAGAAACCGAAAGATCAAAACATATTCTCTTTGATCCGCCCAAGTATGGCTGCCCAGAATTCTGCGATAGGTGCGGACATCACTGTTCTCGTCCCCGTCAACAAGATGGACGTTGACGGCCATTCTTCGTTACTCTCTGACCCCCGTTTCCGTCGGGACGGGGCTACTGCGTCTCCAACTCCTCCTCCCACCGGACAAGGAGATGTGCAGATCCCATCGGAAGACCGGCCAGTTCCCGGTCCGCCCAGCGCCGACTTGGCCGTGGCAGCCCTTCTAGAAGCTGTTAACCGCACCAACCTCCTCATCCTACAACAAGGAGAAAGGATAGGAGCTCTTGAGGAAGCATCTTTCCCAAGATCCTCTCCTCCCCGGAATAAATCCCGAAGATCCAAAAGCCCGCCACCTAGGCGCGGAGAAGACCGTGCGGTTAGGCACGAGCCTGAGATACGACCCACTCGCAAGCGCGACCAGATTTCCCCGCGGGATCGATCCCCGTCAAGACGCAAAAGAACGAGGCAAGATAGGCCCTCCCCGCCGGGCAGACCTCGTGACCGGACCCATTCGCCCTCACCTCGCAGAAACCGTCGCCGCGAGCGCAGACGACGGTCACCATCAGAGCCAAGTTCAGATAGCGAAGACGAACCTCGCGGCCCGCTGTCCCGGGAGATCCTAGCAACCCGCCTTCCTAAGGGGCTGGAGAAGCCTCCGTCGCTGGGGATGTACGATGGAACCGCCGACCCGGACGAGCATATAGAGAACATCGACGCTCTCTTGGATTACAAAGGGGTACGGGGAGCCATCAAGTGCCGCCTGTTCCCGACCACGCTCCGTAAAGGAGCAATGACGTGGTACAAGCAGCTGCCCGAGGAATCCATCACATCATGGAGACAGCTGGGAAGGATCTTCTCCCGTCACTTCACTGCTTCACGACGCCACCCCAAGACCGAGGCGTCCCTGGGAGCCGTCGTACAAGGCAAAGATGAGCCTCTCTGGGCTTATATCGAGCGCTTCAACAAGGAGGCTGTCCAAGTACCAACGGCCGACGCCATGAAGAAATTCTTGCTCGAGCAAGGGTTACGTCCTGGTTCCGATTTTGCGAAAGCCATCAGCCTCAACCCACCGAGGAATCTCAATGCACTTCTCCACCAGGCCCAGTCACATATACAGTACGAGGAGAAAGTCGCTGCCCACTCGGTCCGGACATCTCACAGCCAAGAAGGTGCCCGGACGTCCAGAGTTGAAGAGCCCTCGACGTCCCGTCGAGGAGACAAGAGACGCGGCGATCGACCTCGTGATACACGCGAGCAGAGAGCAACCTCCGGGCGATTCCACGATTATACCCCCTCACTGCCTCGAGGAAGAAAATACTGTCCGAGTGCGCCAACTCGGAGTTCAAACAGGCGGGAGTCCGCTTCCCCAAGCAGCTGCCGGTCAGACCAGGGATGGACAAGTCCAAGTACTGCCGTTTCCACAAGAGTCACGGCCATACAACGGAAGAGTGCATCCACCTCAGAGATGCCATAGAGATCCTCATTCGCGACGGCCATCTGAAGCAGTTCGCAAAAAAGAAGGACGCTCCCCGGCAAGAGGCCCAGGAAAGCAAAAAGGTCGCAGAGGAAATTCCGCCCTCCGACGACGCCAACATCCAGGTCGCTATGTCCGTGACCCGGCCAGAAGACTTTCACTTCCCGGACAATCTGCTCGCCTCCACATACCTCGCTGCCAGCAGCCCATGGGAGGCCTTCCCGTCGGCCATGGTGATCTCCGGGGGCAGATTCAACAAAGTCACAGTTGGCTCGGTCAAAAGGAGATTCAACCAACTGATCAGCAAAAGCTCCAACGAGGTCACCACGCTGGACACCACGCACAAAGGGTCCGCTCCCATTTCCTTCTACAAGGAAGAACTCCTCGGCGGGGCACCGAATTTGAACCTCCCACTGCTTATCCGGGCCAGGATGGCGAATTTCGATGTCCGAAGGATACTCGTGGACCAAGGCAGTTCGGTTGACATAATGTACAACCACCTGTTCGAGACATTGCAGCTGAACGACTCTCACCTCACTCCATACGTCGGATCCGACCTGCAAGGGTTCAACGGAGCGGTGACAAAGCCCGAGGTTACGTAGAGCTCATCGTAACCTTCGGTTCAGGAAAGACAACCCGAGCAATCAAGGTACAGTTTCTGGTAATCAATTGCCCGTCACTATACCAGTGCATCTTCGGAAGGCCAACCCTGGCAGAGTTGATTACAGTACCTTCCACCGTACATCTCAAAATGAAGTACTACACTTCTGAAGGGATGGTCGCCACCCTCCACGGCGACATCGAGGCTGCCCGCCGCTGCTTTGAAGCAGCGTCAAAGGGACTTAACACCATCTCGGCGAAGCCAAGAGCATCTGGTCGTCCCCCCTGCCCAGCAGCTCCGAGCAGCCAAGACCACTTCCCCAGGTCGAATCAATCGATCTAGACAGCCGGTTCAACGAAGAAGATCGCGCCAAGGTTCCAACGCCGTCGGGCAGTAAGTCCGACAACAGCGGTCATCTCCTACGACCTGTCCCAGATGGCAACTTCGAGATCGTTCCGTTCGGAGAAGACCCCCAACGGGGAGTGAAGATCGGAGCAGATCTGCCCGACCTGGCCAGAAGACAACTGAAAGCGTGCCTCCGCGAAAATGCAGACCTGTTCGCGTGGAGCGCTGCTGAGATGCCCGGATTGGACCCCTCCGTCGCCTGCCACCAGCTCACGATCGACCCGACCATCAAAGTCGTTGCCCAGCGCAGAAGGAAGCAATCCCCGGAGGAAACAGAAGTCGCGGAGAAAGCTGTCAAAGACCTTCTAGAAGCTAGGTTTATTTCCGAGGCCAAATGGAGGATGTACTTGTACGAAAAAATAATGGCAAATGGAGGATGTGCGTTGATTATACTGATGTTAATAAGGCCTGTCCGAAGGACGCCTACCCCCTCCCCAATATAGACAAACTCGTAGATAATTCGGCCGGTTTTAAACTGTTATCGTTCCTCGACGCCTACTCGGGCTACAACCAAATACCAATGGCCGCGAGCGATAAAACTTACACAGCCTTCATGACCGAATCGGGCAACTATTACTACAACGTAATGCCCTTCGGACTGAAGAACGCCGGTGCTACATACCAACGAATGATGAACAAAGTCTTCCACGAACAGATAGGCGACATGCTCGAGGTATACATGGACGACATGATCGTCAAATCCCACGAGGAACTAGACCATGTTGCCCACCTCCGCAAAATTTTCGAGCAGGCAAGGAAATACCAAATGCGTTTCAACCCGGAGAAATGCACGTTCGGGGTACGAGCAGGTAAGTTCCTCGGTTTCTACCTAACGGAACGAGGAATAGAGGCTAACCCCGACAAATGTCGGACATTCTCCGAGTTCCCAACGCCCACGTCTAAAAAGAACATCCAATCCCTCAATGGAGTGCTGACCTCGCTATCCCGCTTCGTCGCAAAATCCGCCCAGCACGCCCTTCCTTTCTTCAAGCTCTTGCGGAAAGAAGCAGCGTTTGAATGGACCGAAGAATGCGAGGCGTCCCTCCTCCACTTGAAGCAAGCTCTATCCGAACCGCCCGTGTTGTCACGACCAGATACCGGGGAGGTCTTGTTCCTGTACCTCGCCGTCTCCGCCGAGGCCGTTAGCGCCGTTCTCATCCGCGAAAACCCTAGCGGGCAAAAGCCGGTATATTTCACGAGCAAGGCACTGCAGGACACAGAATTGAGATATCAACAGATAGAGAAGGTAGCATTGGCCCTCGTCAACGCTGCCAGACGACTAAGACACTATTTCTTGGCCCACACGATCGTGGTAAGGACAGATCAGCCCATCAAGCAGCTACTGGGACGGCCAGACATGGCCGGGCGAATGCTCAGATGGTCGCTAGAACTGTCCAAATTCGACATCCAATACGAAAGCAGGAAAGCTCTTAAGGCTCAGGCCCTGGCTGATTTCGTAGCAGAGGTAACTTTCTCAAATTCCTCGCCCCACCTAGTGAACAGATGGACCATCTATGTGGACGGAGCATCCAGCTCTAGTGGCAGCGGGGCAGGCGTAATTCTGGAAAATGACGAAGGAACCATAGTCGAGGCTTCCCTCACATTGTCTTTTCCCACGTCGAACAACCAGGCCGAGTACGAAGCCTTCCTCACCGGACTACGCCTAGCCGAAGACCTGGGGGCCGAGGAAGTCATCATCTGCACGGATTCGTAGCTCGTAGCCAACCAGGTATCCGAGGAATATCAAGCCAAAAACGACAGTCTCTCCGAATACCTCACCCTCGTCAGAGAAAAGATGTCGAAATTCAGAACAGTGGAAGTAAGACACGTTCCACGCGAACACAACGTACGAGCAGACGTATTGTCAAAACTGGCAAGCACCAAGAGGAAAGGCGGAAACAGGTCAGTCATCCAAGAGATACTTCCCCGGTCCAGCATCACTAAGGGATCTTCGACCCTACACGTACACGCGATCGGGGATAGCGATTGCTGGATGACCCCCGTATACAACTACCTCACCAGGGACGAACTTCCAGAGGATCCCAAGGAGGCCAGCACCATCAAACGAAGGGCCTACTCGTACGTTATCCTCGAAAACAAACTCTACCGACGAGGCTTCTCCATCCCACTTCTTAAATGCATAGAAGAGGAGGTCATCCCCCACGTATTGCGAGAAATCCATGAGGGCATCAACGCCCAACACCTTGGAGGAAAGTCCCTTGCCCGTAAGGCCCTCCGGGCAGGGTACTATTGGCCGACCATGCAACAAGACACCAAGGAGCATGTGAAGAAATGCGACAAATGCCAACGGCACGGGGATATGCACCTAGCTCCACCAAACGAACTAAAAAGCATGACCTCCCCGTGGCCATTCGCCTGGTGGGGCCTGGACATCCTAGGACCCTTCGTGACGGGGTCCACCCAAAACAAATACCTGATAGTGGGCGTAGATTACTTCACAAAGTGGATAGAAGCAGAAGCTTTAGCCAAGATAACAACGCTCAACATTCTGCGCTTCTACAAGCGGAATATACTTGCCCGGTTTGGGATCCCCCAAGTAATTGTCACGGATAATGGAACACAATTCACAGACAAAAAATTCCAAGACTTTGTCGCACACCTCAGAACGAGGCTACACTTCGCTTCCGTAGAGCATCCCTAAACCAACGGGAAAGCAGAGGCGGCCAATCGTGTCATACTGCGCGGCCTCAAGCGAAGACTGGACGAAACAAAGAAAGCCTGGGTCGAGGAGCTTCACAGTGTCCTATGGGCATACCGCACCACTCCCCAGTCCACCACCGGGGAGACACCTTTCTGTTTGGCATATGGCACCGAGGCAGTCATACCCATTGAAATCCACGTACCGTCCAGGAGGACGGAATCACCCCTGGACGAGGAAATGAACGACGAAGCGATAAGAGAGGAGCTCGACCTCGTCGAGGAAATCCGAACGGGAGCAGCCCTCCGCGAGGCGTCTCTTAAGCAAAAAATAGCGATCAGGCACAACGCCAAAGTCTTCCGACGGGAGTTCGACGTGGGCAGCCTTGTCCTGCGAAGAAACCACAAGGACTCCCGCGAAGGTAAACTGGCGGCCAACAGGGAAGGACCATACCGAGTCCGCGCCAAAACGGGGAACGACGCATACTTCCTCGAAGACCTCGACGGGGAAACTCTCCCTCGACCATGGAACGCTGAAAAACTTAAGCAATATTACAGCTAAAAGGCACAAGAAGCTTCCTCGCGTCACAAGGCCGTCTAACGGCCATCATGCTCGTTCAGGTACAAACAACGCATACGTACAAAGTGGAATCCCGCTCAAATAAATGAGTCGGAGCTCCGTTCGTCGGCGGTCCTCGATCGAGCACCGCCTTCGCCCAAGTACCATGATTGGCAGAACCCCAGCTCGCGATGGGACGTTCACGCCGCGACCTCAGGCCTCAATCGCAACCTCGCCAGGATCTTCCCCGGCTGTTCGACCAGTTCCCCGCACTGGCGAATTCATAACGCAATGAGCAATCTGTCAAAAATAAGCCTTGTTGACAAACACACCCTCCGACGGGCAGTCACACATGCAAAACTAAAACAAAGTACAACAGTATAAACAGAAGTTGTATAAATTAACCGGGCATTAAATTAAAAGGCCGCAAGGGCCAAATATTGTGCTTGTTACATTAAAAAGGGGGCCACGCCCCAGAACAAAAATAAGATTACAACGAGTTCAACGGCACGCAGGCCAGACAAGATACAGCTAAGCAACAAAAACTCTTCAGTCTTCCACACGCTCGGTTGACGCAGCTTCAGGCCTCGGTTCCTCCACGGACTGCTCCTCGATATTTTCCTTGGGAGTATCGAGAACAAGACCCTCGAGCAGGACAATGCGGCCACCCTCCACACGAGCTAGGTAGTGAGTACCCCCGGTCGAAATCTCGAGCCCAGGGTTCACCACTCGCAACCGGGCCACCGCACTATCAAAAGACTCCGCGGCCACAGCAATACCATCATCCTCGGCCTGCAGAATGCCAGCGACCAGCTCTGCCCGAGTCTTCAACACTCTTATCTCCTCTGGTTCGTCATCACCTGGGGCATTGGCCGCCATCAACTCCGCGTTCAACTCCTAGGACGCCTTCTTCTCCGACTTTAGCTTGGTAACTTCCTCCCTCAGCGTTGTCGCGTCTTCCTCGGCTTTCTTCTTCGCCTCACGGGCATTCCGGACCTCCTCCTTCAGCGTCGCTTCGGAGGCCCGAGCAGCAGTAAGCTCAGCCTCGAGCACGTGGTCCCCCTCAGCGTACACAGCTGCCATCTCGAGCATCCTCACGAGGGCAGAAGCATCCCTGGCCACCATCGCCCTTTTGCCCGCGCGATCCATGTTCCCCAGGCTGAGAGATTCATCCCGAGGAACCACCAAGGTATTACCCTCAAAGAACCTCATATCGTTGATGCACGGAGGAAGTTCGAACTTCCCCTTCTCAACTGCCCCCCTCAGATCCACCGTATCTGTTGTCCGGAGGCGCTTATGTCGCCCGACCAAAGGCAGCGGAGACTCCCGAGGACAGGGAGTGGGAGAACAGGAGGTCCCCGGAGCAGTTTGAACAGGGGGAGGCGCACGAGCACCAGCAGCAGTCCGGGTCTTGGAAGGGGTCGCTCCAGCCTTACCCCTCGCCATGGCGTTCCTCACCACACGGTCACGGGCTTGAGGCATCTCACCTGCACAAAGAAAACAAGCGCGTCAGAAACGGGGAAGAAAGAATAGCAAATAAAGTTCAAGTAACTAAATCTACCGAGCAGCGCCGTGACATCCGCAGAAGTCTTGCACTCCAGCAGTGCCTTGACGGGGATAAACCGGCGCTCGACCCTTTGACTCCCATCCTCCTCGAAGATAGGATTACCCTTGCTCGTCCAACAGGTCGCGAGCTGAAAGGAGTTAAACCACTTCACCAGGGTCTCGTAAGACGCGGCATCCTGCCCGCGTAAAGCACTCGGCTCAAAAACATAGGCACTGGGCTTCTTTGAGAAGTGGTCGGGTGTCCAGCGGATTAGAAACTTATACACCCTCTCCCCGACGTACTTCCCTTCCTCGGTGAGAAGCTCCTCTCCGTTCTCGTCACACTCTAACTCCCAGGCATACACGCTGTCCTGAGCAGCTTCGGACAGAGGCTCGACGATGTAGTACCGTCTCTTGAAGTTTCGGATGGACTCCGAGAACGGCTTGAACAGTTTTTTGGGCTGCTTCAAAGAGACCCATCCGTACCTCTTCCCCGTCAGCTGCCGCTGTAGGTGGAAAACAGCAAAGAATAGAGGGATGGTGAGCCCCAAAGCAAGGTGCTCGCACACCAACTCAAAAGCCCATATAAAGGCTAGCGAATTAGGGTGGAGTTGGGAAGGCGCCAGCTTCAGATGATGGAACACCGACCGCTGGAAGTCAGTGAAGGGCAACCTCAGCCCCAGTTCTTTGAAGACGTATTCGTACATCCCGAAGCAGTCCCCGAAGCTCGAGCATATCCGCTCACCCACGCTAGGCAGAAGCACCCTCCATTCACCTGAGGGCCCCACCTCAGTAAAAGCGTCCGCCGCAAACCTCGCAAACGTGGAAGTGTGTTCGGAAGGCTCGGCCACCTCCCACTCTTCCGGGCAGAACGCATCTACGTCCTCTTCCATTACATCTTCCTCCACGACCCCCAGGTCATCTCCCTCCTCGGCATCACTCGCTTCCCCCTCGACGTCGCTCGAGGAATTCGAAGCCGACGAACTCGAGGACGCAGAACTCGAGGCCGTTGCACTGCTGCTCTCATCGGAGACAGTTTCTTCGGACGTAACGGGTATAACCTCCCTCTCGGGCTCCATCGTCACTATGATCACCTGAAAAAGCAGAGAAAGGCAGTGAATTCGACAGGAAATCAAATCCACCCTTCCACCGCTAAGACAAGTGAAAGGGCGCGCGAAAGGCTAGGAACTACGTCCCCGGCCTAAGCCCTAACATCAAACAAAGAAGGACAAAATATCCCCGCGCCTGTACTCAGATTCCGTCGAAACTCTACCGGAATCTGGAAACGTCCTAGCGGGAAACTCACCAAATCCATCAACGGATGATAGGACGCGATGGTCACGACTAGCAACCACCACGCGGGCCACCACGACCACCAAACGTGCTACCTAATCCGGCGAGACATTTGGTACAGAAAAAAAGGCAGAACCTCCGCCCACCACCAACACTCGCCGGAAATCTACTTATTTTGCCATCTAGAACTAACCCTAGCCGCATGAAATCTACCACTTACAACAAAAGGAAGCAAAACAAGAAAAAAAATCAAGATACTTACTTGATTTTACTAGAAGAAAGTGGAAGAAAACGGTTGCTCGAAACTTGTCACGGTGGTCGGCACGACGGTCGGCTGCTTGAAGAAGGTGACGGGCAAACGCACTGGTGACGAGGAAGAATCAGAAGAAGGAAAAGTGGAAAATGGGACGGTTTCCCCCATTTTATACCAAGGGGCATGTACACACACGCGCCCGTAGGCAATAATGACGACCCACTAGCCATAATTGCCTAGGTAACTGCTACACAGGTCTCGATGCACACGTGGCGACCCAACATTTCCTATTCCATCTGACGCGTCACCTCCCCGATTACCGGGCAAGATGGAATCGACCACGAATATCGCGGACACGGAGAATCACGAGCACCTTGAGGCAGTCGTCCTCGTATCCAACGACGGCTTCGTGATAGTTCCCCGGGACAACGAGGAGTCCTTAAGTCATCACTCCCATGCTCGGGAGCAACGACTTGGGGGGCTCCTGTTATGGACTGGACCAATGGATAGAATTGGCCCAATAAGCCTCTGCTACAGAGCGGCCCAAATCGCCTAAGTCTAACCCACAGAAGGGTGAAAGTTACCTTTCTGCCCCTCCTACCGGGCAAGGAACATAACGTTCCCCCCGGACATTCTGCCCAACACGCGCAGCTTCAGTGCTCCCCGAGCAGCCATGGGCAGATGCCCGAAACTAAGCATATGCCCGACATAATGGCTAGTTTTGGACACCCTGCCCGTCGTAACGGCTAGTTTGGGCAGCGACCGATTCTTTAGGGAAAACGGTTATTTCGCCCCGAAAATAGGACCGTTAGCCACGCGCTTAGAGCCCTATATAAACCCTCTCACTTGAGAGGGTCAGGTATCAAATATTCTCCCTACGAACTAATAGTTTGTACTTGCCCCTTTTTTCTGACCCTTTCTTACTTGGGCGTCGGAGTGCCTTGCAGGTACGCCACCACCTCTCCTCAATTACTTACCGGACAGCGAGTACGACCAGCACCCATCCGGGCACTTCCATAACGACCAGCCCGCGTGGACCAGTTCGTGTACATCGGATCACATACAAAAAGTGAACTACTAAAAACATTCACAAACAGGACAAAATCACACTCAAATTATAAAATATTTTAATAGTATTCATTACTGCTCAACCTTCAAATTATGAGTAAAAACTCATGTGTAAGCACGAAAATGGTCTCTAATAATCCTAAATAAACACATGAGCCAAGAGAGCTACAAGAGGCATTAATTTTGCATTTGATACAAGAAGGATGATGCATAGTTAAATTGACTTGTTTGATGATTGGAGTATGAGAGACATGGCATTTAATTTAAAAACTAAGTAATTCTTTTAAATATTAGAAATAGTGAAAAGAGAAAACGGTTAGGGTTTCCATTAGAATGACAAAAGTCTAGTAAATCATAAATAGACAATAATACCATTAGCTCAATTATAATAAAAGCCCATTGCACATTATCTAACATCTCCCCTCAAACTTACGATGCGTGAAGCATTGAGAGTTTGTCAATCAAGAAACAAAAACTTTTGATGGAATGAGTTTTTGTGAACAAATCAGCAATCTGTGAAGCGGGAGAAACAAACGGCGAAGTAATGGTGCCATGCTGAAAGTAATGACGATTGAGATGGCAATCAATATTGACGTATTTTCTAAGTTCATGAAAGACTGATTTATGGGAAATTTAAATGGTACTCATATTATCACAATACGTAGGAGTTGGTTCAGAAAGAGAGACACACGTGTCAGAGAGTAACCAACGCAAGCAAAATATTTCAATGGTGGTGGAAGCCATTACACGATACTTTGTTTCTGTAGAAGAGCGAGAGATAATGTCTTGCTTTTTACTCTTCCAAGAGACGAGATAGTCTCCAAAAAATATATAAAATCCTGTGGTAGAATTACGACCAGTAGGATTACCAGTCCAATCAGCATGAGAGTAAGCACAATTGGAACAAAAATGGTCGATACCATAGCCATTGGGTTTTGATGATAACAAAGTATTTAAAGAATAATTTGGCTTTTTAACATCTATTTAAGTATGCAGGTTTTTAAGACTGAGAACAGATAAAGAGAAGCTTGAGGATTCTGAATTTAAATTTCAGACTCTGGCTCTGAAGATCACTTATGAAGACTCTGACTCTGATGAAGACCTAATTTTTAAAGAAGTCAACTCTAAATAAAGTTAGCCTTTGGTGACCCAGACTCTGAAGCTTCAGAAGCCAAAAAGCAGACTCTGAAGTGACCAGCCTTTGAAAAAGTGAACTCTGAAGAAAGTCAACCTTTGAAGCATCTTCTCTTTTATCGAGACAACTCTAAAAAATCTCTTCTTTGTTGTTCGAGCTTCAACCGATAATTCCTCTTGTAAAAAGGTGCTTTATTGATGTGTCCAATCAAGTACAAAGCTAGCCCAATTTTTTGGTGAAAATCTTCAACACCTCTTTTCATCCACTATATTTAAGGAGCATAAGTTCTGAAGAATAAAACTACTACACTACAGAAGAATACACAATGCTGCTACAAACTCTGAGCCTTGACATTTTAAAAGAGAAGTTACTCTATCAAAAATAAGCTAGACATAGAACATTTTAACACTTGTATATTTTAGAAGTTCTTAAGTCTTAGTCTTTCTAAGTTGTAATCTGTCTACATCTATGACTGTATATCAAGTGTAGTTGTTACTTGTTACCCAAATCTCTTAACAGATTGTTATAGAGTCAGAAGTCTCTTGCTTTAGTGCTTAAGTATTTGAAGTCTCTTGTCTGTGTGCTTGAGCATAAAAGTCTCTGACCTGAGGGTTTGAGCATTGGAAGTCTCTTGCTTGTGTGCTTGAGCATTGAAGTCTCTTACTTGTGGGTTTGAGCATTAGAAGTCTCTTTCTTGGTGCTTGAGTGTTGTACCCCAAATTTTACTCTTAGATTCTTTGATCTTTTGCATGTCATTCTAGATAAACATTTTTGCATTTTTTAGTTAAACCTTTTCGTTGATCATCAACCATACCATTTTTATCCAATTTTTATCATTCCATGTCATTTAGATTTTTATTTCAATTTATAACTTTTTAGTTTATGCTTTTAATTTAATGTATATTTTTAATTTAGATTATTTTATTTTAGTCCTAATTTAGTTTTATTAATTTAGTTTAATTCTAGTTCCATTCTAATTTTAATTATGGTTTGTACTTTTCAATTTTGTCTAATTTAATTTAGTTAATCTTAAAGAAAAAAAAGAAACAAATGTCCCATGCATTCGTGAAAAGCTAATTCACAATATGCAGCCACACCAAATTCTACCATCCATTCCTACATATTTTCAAGTTCAATTTCAAACTTATCCCAACACATAGGTTATGCTATCAAACGCCAACTGTCCAAAGAACAAGCAAAGTGTTATTTGGTCCATAGGTGGCAATGTACTCGGTTGCTGAAAAACCACAATGTGGTTTACTTTTCTTGCAAAACTTTTAGCAATTCGAGCTGACTTGATCAAAGTTTGGTGACAAGTACAAGTAGGTGAACTCTATCCATCATTTTCCAACACATAAACCACCAAAATCATGCCAAGAAGATTTTACAAAGTACAACTTTTGTACTTTCACCGTTGGCAGAAAGAAGTATACCATAATGTAAAGCAAATGACCACAATGTACTTCACTCACACGCCTTAACCTTTTGGTCCATGCCTTTGCATTTTTCTGACCAAACCCTAAGCTGAAGCAACCAAGACATCCCCTACAAGTTTCACTTGGCTCAAGGGAGAAAAAATTCAGAAAAAACTATACGCATGGTCTGCTGATGATGTTTCTACTGTGAATAAAGATGTTGTTCACCATGTCCTCCATGCCATTAACCAGATATGCCACTATAAAAAAGAGGTAAGCTCCTCACTTGAAGGGAGACCAAGAACAATAGACAATACCAGAACATAAGGTTTCTAACTTTAAGAACCTGTGAATTTTTCTTGGCAAGAAGAAGAACAACTTCTACTCGAGGGAACCACCACCCTCTCTTATTCTGTATCTTTTACAAAACACAATAATTTTGTTCTCATTGTATAACAACCATCAAGACAACAAGCAAGAGCAGGACATCATCACCGGAGCCACGACAATCCCGTTTTAACCGTAGCACTACAAGTGGAGGTATTCATCTTGTTTCTCATCTTTCTTATATTTGTTAATGCATGTTTTCATGAGGTGGTGTATGTTGTTGTCAATGGTATGTTGTTCTTTTTAGTTAGTATAGTGTATTTGTCTATCATGGGAAGACCACACGCACATACAGGTTTCGCTACTTTGTTGCGGTCTCGTGTGGTTATCCATCCTTGTTTCTTTTGATATGTAGTAGGTGTGTTTAAAGTATGAATCTTTTGATGCTTGCTTACTGAAAGTTATGCATTAGGAGAATAAACGTCGCAAATATTTTATTGGAAATATAGTATGGCAAGGCTTAGTTTCATGTTATTGTTGGAGGAGGAAGAATGATTGTTATGCATGCTTGTTGAAATAAAGCTCCATGCGTATAGCATTCCCTGGTTAATGAGTGACTTGCGTTGTCCATGTTGTTTGCGTGCCTCCTATACATAAAACTCAGTGCTGTAACGTCTGTTTTTGAGGTTCATCATCCTCATCACTAGTTTGTACTTATGTATGTCGTTATCTTCGACACTTATGTAACTAATATGGTGTTTCCTTTTGCTTTTCATAAGCATATCATTGAGAATCAACATCCACGCATTGCTTTTGTTTTCTCTTTGGTTATTAAATTGTTGCATGAGTTACTTTGATTATGAAAGTTTTGTCTTGAGATAGGATTAGGGGCAGGTGTTTGCGTCCCTGAGAGGGAGTACGTCATCTGGTTTTTTAGTTATTTAGAAAATGACTAAGAGATAAGGTTGGAAGATGGGTGGGTATGGTTTCACGTTAATTCCAGGTATTGTTGCATGTTGCATGAGGAGAAGAAGGTCGTAGCAGCATGTGAGTGGTCATGGAACTGTTTTGTCATTTTGCTATTTAAGATACTAGTTGACCGGTTGAGTTAGGGTTCACATGAATCATTTGTGCATTAACCGTGTAATTTTCATTTTCACAGATTATTTCATCTCCTTGTTTGACATGGGCCTTGCACATTTGCTAATTGCGCCCCATATCCAGTAGCGCAGCCCCCTCCTCCTTTTTTTATTATCATTACCAAATTGTTTTTTTATAAATATCTTGGATGAGTTTTTTTTATATAATTATTTTTATTAGTTTTTATTAATAAATTTTTGCGAATCTTTGTTAACTATTTATTGGTTACCTTTCTATTTAGATTTTTACTTGAATTTTCATCATTGATTTTCATTATCATTTCCATGTTTATTTTTGGGCCTATGACATTACCCACATCTTGATTTTTTTGATTTATTCAAGTTACTAAAAATCATGATTTATATGAGGCCATTTTATTTTATTTTTGTTGGTCAATGATGATCTAAATCTTTATTTAGATGAGACCGATTTTATTTTCATTTCGAGCTCGTTTCTTTATTTTCGGGCCGATGATATCACCAAAGTCACGACTTGTCGATCTATTCAAAATCACTAAAGTCGTGATGTATATGAGGCCACCTCTTTTATTTTTTATACCGGTCAATGAAAGTCCAACATCATTGATTATAGTTTTCTCGATTAAATCATGATCAAGACGAGACTATTTCTACTTCATTTCAATTTGCAATCTCTTTCAATACTAACTTTTCATTTCTATCTTTGACGAGATTTGTAAATATTTTCTGGTAAAGTCTGGTGGACTGCTATTCTGGTTGCCTGTTTCATTTGACACATCGTCGATACTCATTCCAAAGGAAAGTTCTTTTATTTTGACTCCTAAGTCAATAAACAACTCACATTTCACCTTGGCCTCATAAGAGCCATTTCCCTCATAGTTTAGTAATAGGATAGAGTTATCGTGAACTCTATGTGATTCTCACCATCATGAGAACTCACTTTCCCTTTACTTAGACTTATAAAGTTATCGTGAACTCTATGTGATTCTCACTATCATGAGAACTCACTTTCCCCTTTTAACGTAGACTTAGAGAGTTACCGTGAACTCTAAAATGAGCTCGTACTCATTTCCCTTTGGAACTTTGGCCATAGTCAATGGTTCCTCTTTCACCCTTAGTTAGGTGAACTACGATTGCTCTGATTCTTTAGTCAGATACGTAGGCACAAGATGCGACGTCTTGGCGAGCAAAACTTAGTGTACATACTTTTAGGTCTTTACCTTTAGCAGATATCTTAGCAAGCAAACATAACATAACACAATCTAAACAAGAGGTTCCTGTAGAGTACTATAGATACTTAGGGTGCTAATACCTTCCCTTAGTATAATCAACCCCTGAACCTTAGATCTCCCCCTTTAGGTTTTCTTCGATCTTGAACATTTCCTTTGGATAAATCAAAGTCGGTTGTAAAAGAAATATGATGCAAGTTAATTAATATCTTGTTATCTGATTTTCACCGCAACAGAAATGGCGACTTCACTGGGGACACTTATTTTTTAGGGTTAAGCCTACCTTGTTTTTTGCTTATGTTATTTATGTCTTGCTTGTTTACTTGTATACATCTGTGATATCTGTATATCTGTATATATTTGTATATATCTCTGTCTGTACTGGATTTTCTGTGTGCAGGGTACTACTATTGAGTGGTGAGATAAGTCCTAACCCGGACTTGAGAGCTCATTTGTTTAGGAACCGTGGATATAGTCAAGGAAACTTTGAGGAAGTTGAATTCCAAAAGAGTTGACTTGAGATTCCACACTCAGTTGAGGCCCTCTCGTAGTTGGTATATGTTGAACGAGCAATCGTGAAAGCGTTGCCACTTTGACCTTGGTGCCGGGGATACTGAGGACCGTACTTACCCTTACCCCCACTTGGCCTTTTTAGGATGTAGTACGGTGACCATGAGGGAGTCTATTTCTGAAATGGTTGTCACGTGATACTACACTCAGACGAGATTCTCTTGAGAATATTGTTGATTACCAAGTTAATTGGGAAGTCGATAATATCTGAAAGATGGATTGTCAACTCTGGGAACTTTTTAGAACCCTGTTCTGCAGATGAAAACCTATAGTACACACCTTTTGGGACGGGTAGACCCTTGCTCCATGCTTGTGATCTTCAAACTTAGGTCCTCTCTTGTTTGTGTGTGCATATTTGTGAATATCTGTATATGTTTGTTTGTGCATATCTGTGAATACCAGTGTACATATGTTTGTGCTTGTGTGCTTTTGTGTGTGCATATATCTATGTTTTGTGTGCCCGTGTTTGTGAATTGCATACATCTCATCGCATCCATTGATGATTTCAAGGAACTCGGACGTTCTTTTCTCTGCAAAGATCCTTAGAGATCATGGCTTTCGAAACAAAACTCTTCAGTTTTCCAAAAAATTTTGCAACTTGCCTTTGAGTTCCTTAAAACCATTTGGCTTGCATTAGCACTACATGCGCATTTGCATTACATTTGCATTGCATTTGCATTTCTCAGCCTTGAGTCTTATCCACCCTCTGTCTGTAACCCATTTGACTTTCCCAAAGCCATCATTGGACTTGAAGTAGCTTTTTGGAGTTGTCTTTTCCAGACTCGTCCGTTGTGACTGCCATACTGGGGCACAAGGGGCATTCAACTGAAGACTGTAAGGTGCTCAAGAGCAAGGTTCAGACTTTGTTTGACTCTGAGATGGTTTCATTTACACCTCGAGGCATCCAAATCAACAATCCTTCACTTAATCAGGCAGGTTTATCAGACTCTGATGAGGAAGAAATTGCTGAGAGTGGATGTGAAGATGATCCTCATACTAATCTCGACGTTGAACTCTGAAGATGACTATCTCAGTTTGGCAGATCAAGAAGGAAATTCCGGTTCCCCGAAGCTGGAGATCTTTTGGTTATTTCAGCATTTTTGTTGTAGTTTTCTTTGCATGTTTGAATTATTTTTGCTCATAAGCATCGTTGTACTTTCAAATTGGCAAGATTAATAAAATTTTTGTGCATCTTTTAATTAAGTCCATTCGTTTCACTCATTTACTTTTGTGTTCATAAAAACAAAAAAACAGACAAATTTTGTCCATATCAATTCTTTGTTCAAGCAAAGATTGGGGAGGATGACGAAAATGTTATCCATAATTGTTGTGGTATGCTTTCGATTAAACCTTGCTGGGGATGTAAGGCATTGTTTCAATTCCTAAACACTGGAGAAATAAGGAAGATAATCCCTCGTTAACCCTTCGAGCCTAGAAGTAGGAGTTTTCTTTCTTTACAAAAAAAACCCTTAAATCTTAACCTTGGGGTGGGTAGTTTCTCAGTTTAACTTGGTTATGCATTCGAATGCAAGCGCTTCATGCAAGAAATCAGTCAGCCCTCTCAAATCAAATGAGTTAGCATTTGTATAAGTTATTCCTCCAAACAGCAAATAAGGAAGGATCGTTGAAATCCTTAATCGAAGAATAATCTGAGTCCCTTTCAAGGCAAAAGCCAAGAAAGTTGGGAAGCCCAGAACTTTGCCTTATACCCAAAGAACTTGTACAACAGCCAAGAAGAGGTATCGTGACCTCAACCAAACCAAAAGGAAGAGGTATCGTGACCTCAACCAAATCAAAAGAAGAGGTATCGTGACCTCAACAAAAAAAAAGGTCATAACCTCAACAAAAAAAAGAAGACTCAAAACCTCAAAGGTGACCAAATTCTGCAAGGGGAGTAATGACTACAAAGGTGTCTGAATCATCAACTATCATCAATTCATTCCTAGCCTATGGAAATCTGAATGCATAGCTTGAGTTAACTGAGCATAGGATTGGAGTTCATCACGAAGATGGGGTGGGCACCAAATAAACTTTGAGCCTTATCCTTTGTTTCATAAACCGTGAACCAAGCCACGTTACAACCCTTAAAAGACCTAATTGAGGTAAGGTTGTTTCGAAAGCATACTACAACAAGGTTGATTAACCTGACTCCTAATGATATTTGCTAATTGCGTGTGTTGACCACTTCATCTGTCATTTCGTAAATGACCAGATCCACTTTGTTTTTGATTATTTAATCATTACACCGTGTGTGTTTCATCAATAAACTTTGTTTTTCAAAAGCTTGCATGAATTTTTCATTAAAATTTCCAATTTTTAATGAACAATACTTGTTTGCAAAAAACGGTTCAATATCAAAGGAATCCCAACAAATGCAGCCAGCTAAGGAATTTGACTTGATAAAGGAAGCTCAGTCAAGGGGCAACCAAACAGAAGGTTCTTCCAATCCACCATCTCAATAGCCAAGAATCATGGGCAGAACTCCCCAAAGTTCAGCATATTGGGGCAAGCCTTCTTGAGGTCATCTTACGACAAGTTTGGACTCCATCGACCCATCAACTGGGGCAATTTTGTGCCCCAGCTTTTTCTACCGCAGTCTGGGTACTTTGTGTTGCAAAAAAAGTTGAACTAGGGGCAGTTACGTCAAGGTTCCTGAACCTCTCCAAGAGTTTGAAGATATTGAAGTGTTTGGTATTTCAATTCTTATGTAAAATCCTCTTCGTGACTTATTCTCACAGATCAGTAAATCAGAGGCAATCAGGTCGAGATTCAACAAATCTCTAAAAGACAACCAGTTTGGGGCATCTCCTTCACAGACCAACCAAGCCGGTAGGGGCAAATCTGTTCCCCAGTTGTCATCAACCAGTCAGAAGAACTAATTCAAGGACTTTGTTGTGCAGACATTATTAATCTTGGGCTTTGTACAAGATACCAAAACACTCTGTGATGAGTATAAACTATCGGACAGCCTCCTCTTAGGCTTTGTATAATGATCCTCCCATATGGAGTCACTTAGTCAGACAGCCTCCTCTTAGGCTTTGTATAATGAGTACCCCTATCAGACAACCTCCTCTTAGGCTTTGTATAATGATTTTCACCAGGGGAATCCAATCAACCTCTTAGCTTCAACCTTGGCTTCGATCAAGACACACAACTAGTTCAAGGACTTTGTCGTGCAAAAGCAGTCAATCAGGGGCACTCAGGCTGAAATTCATGAATCTCTCCAAGAGTTTGAAGATATTGAAACACCTTGTATGCCAATTCTTCTGTAAAACCCTCTTGATGTATTCTTCTGACAGACCATGTACCCTGGGGTAGATGAGTTATGCAGAACTACTCAGATTTTGTGGCATCTCTGCCAGCTTTCCTAGTAAGCAGTTACTTTAGCTAATCTTGGCAATTCTTAATGGATCTCTTATCTCCAATGAAGAAATCAAGCTCATGATGACAATCCTAGTGAAGTCATGATGCTATACCAAGTGGAGTACTCTTTCCCCAGAGAAAGTCATAACCTTGAAGTAGAGCTGCTTTATCTGCAAGTTCATCCTCAGTAATGGTCCAATCTGATGAGTTTGGCTGGGTATCCTTGTCGAGATGTTTATTTCATCTCCAGTCTCGCTTCTCGTCTATTTTGTCAGCATAAGCATAAGCATGGCATCTTAGCATTTTGCTTTCTCTTTCTGGTGTTTACCTGTTTTGTTCACTTTGACATTTATCTCCCCAAGTGACTGGGTGTGTCTATTCTCTCCAATAGAGTTGTCAGCCCTAGGCATAAAGTGCCCATCCATTCTTGAATCCCCACAGAGCTTTATCCTCGTGGATGATGGTTGTTTTAGTTATCTTTTCCACATTTGGATAAGATAAATCCCCATTTGAGTTCATTCCTCAATTGGAGTCTTGTTTGGCCGTTTCTTTCTAGCTTGTTCCTAGATTGAACTTTGGTCCCTGACAGGTGTGGTTTCTGAACCTACTTTCGAAAGTGCATTTATTTTGCACCGTTGTCTTGCAAGAAGAATCTTTTACAAATCCTCATTAAAGACAATTATTCCTCCGGTAGTGTTGTAATATCAACATCTCTTTGGAATTTATACCCAACAACAAGTATCATTCTCTTGGAGAAGCTTGTTTTTTCATGGCAATAAGTGGCAGTCTCTTATGAGAAACTTATCTATCTCTGGTTTTATTCAACCTCTTTACAACCATAATGGGTATTCCCCATGAAGTCTAATCTTCATTGATGCAACCCTAGTACTGACCTATATGGTATTTAATCACCTCATTTGGATACCTAAAGTCCAGTAATCGCTGGCATTGTTTAACTAGGTCAAATATGAACCTAAACTTCGAGTCAAATATGAACCCGTTGTTTGAATCTATCGTTTGAAACCAAAACTTCAGGTTATTGTGAACCCGTTGTTTGAACCTTTTTCAAAGTCTAGTCATCACTGGCATCTTTCTTTTTTTTCAGGTCTCATAAGAACCTAAAGTCCAGTCATCACTGGCATCTTTTCTTTTTCAGGTCTCATAAGAACCTAAAGTCCAGTCATCACTGACACCTTTTCTTTTTCAGGTCTCATAAGAACCTAAAGTCCAGTCATCACTGACACCTTTTCTTTTTCAGGTCTCATAAGAACCTAAAGTCCTGTCATCACTGGCATCTTTTCTTTTTCAGGTCTCATAAGAACCTAAAGTCCAGTCATCACTGGCACCTTTTTCAGGTCTCATAAGAACCTAAAGTTCAGTCATCACTGGCATCTTTTCTTTTTCAGGTCTCATAAGAACCTAAAGTCCAGTCATCACTGACACCTTTTTCAGGTCTCATAAGAACCTAAAGTCCAGTCATCACTGGCATCTTTTCTTTTTCAGGTCTCATAAGAACCTAAAGTCCAGTCATCACTGGCACCTTTTTCAGGTCTCATAAGAACCTAAAGTCCAGTCATCACTGACATCTTTTCTTTTTCAGGTCTCATAAGAACCTAAAGTCCAGTCATCACTGGCACCTTTTTCAGGTCTCATAAGAACCTAAAGTCCAGTCATCAGTGGCATCTTTTCTTTTTCAGGTCTCATAAGAACCTAAAGTCCAGTCATCACTGGCACCTTTTTCAGGTCTCATAAGAACCTAAAGTCCAATCATCACCGACATCTTTTCTTTTTCAGGTCTCATAAGAACCTAAAGTCCAGTCATCACTGACACCTTTTTCAGGTCTCATAAGAACCTAAAGTCCAGTCATCACTGGCATCTTTTCTTTTTCAGGTCTCATAAGAACCTAAAGTCCAGTCATCACTGGCATCTTTTCTTTTTCAGGTCTCATAAGAACCTAAAGTCCAGTCATCACTGGCACCTTTTCTTTTTCAGGTCTCATTTGAACCTAAAGTCCAATCATCATTGGCAGCGTTCTTGTTTGGATTGAGTCAAACCTGAACCTAAACTTCGAGTTATCGTGAGCTCGTTGTTTATTCTTTGATTGCTTTAGATTATCGCGAGTCTGTTGTCAAAACCATCTTTGTTTGAATCGAGTCAAACATTGTTAGCTTTAGATTATCGTGAGTCTGTTGTCTAAAACCGTTCTTGTTTGAATCGAGTCAAACCTGAACCTGAACCTCGAGTTATCGTGAGCTCGTTGTTCATATTTTTTTATTTCAGTTTATAACCGTTCTTATTCGAATCGAGTCGAACCTGAACCGAGTCTTTGTTTGAATCGAGTCAAACACTGACCATCTTTGAGTCTTTTATTTTAAACCATTCTTGTTCGAATCGAGTCGAACCTGAACCGAGTCTTTGTTTGAATCGAGTCAAACACTTACCATCTTTGAGTTTGTTGCTTTAAACCGTCTTCGTTTGAATCGAGTCAAACATTGCTTTTATTTCAGTTTGTTCCTGCTTTAATCGAGTCAAGCTTGAACCAAAAGTCCAATTATCGTTGGCACCGTCTTTGTTTGAATCGAGTCAAACATTGCTTTTATTTCAGTTTGTTCCTGCTTGAATCGAGTCAAGCTTGAACTAAAAGTCCAATTATCGTTGGCACCGTCTTTGTTTGAATCAAGTCAAACATTGTCTTAACTTCAGTCTGTTGTTGTAAAACGTCCTTGTTTGAATCGAGTCAAGCTTGAACCAAAAGTCCAATTATCGTTGGCACCTTGCTTGTTTGAATCAAGTCAAACACTGTCTTAACTTCAGTCTGTTGTTGTAAAACGTCTTTGTTTGAATCGAGTCAAACCTGAACTTAACTTTCCAGATAATGTGGACCATTCTTTGTTTGAATCGAGTCAAACATTGTTTAAACTCCAGTTTATCATGAACCCGTTGCTTGAACCTTTTCCAAAGTCCAGCTCACACTGGTATTCTTCATAAATCATATTGTTATCTCAACCAACTTTGGTGCCCACTGGTTCATTTAACTTTATTCTCAACTAAAGGTCGAGTCACCTTTCATCATCTAACGCAGAGTTTGTCTCTGTCTTTTCTGGTTTTTCTTGAAGATCTCGTTTGAACTCTTCAATATAAGAAATCCCCAGAAAAATCTTTTGTGGATGTCCACCCCTTTTGTTTCAAACTGATTCCCAGTGGAGATCGTGTCTTCTTTCTGGTTTCATGACCAGTAAGAGTGTATTTTCATTCCCCCAGTGTCGTCCGGTCACCCATAAACCTTTCGTCCATCTCCTTAGACTTTTCCCCAGTGAAGAGCACCTCTCTGGCTCCCATCCCCAGTGAGGACCTGTAGGATTTCCTCTTTATTTTTCTATCCCCGGTGTTTCCTCAAGGTCTCCCCAGTGAGTCTTTTGTTGGTCAGCCTGTATCCCCAATAAATTTTCCTTGTGAATACTAACATTTATCCTTCCCCAGTAAGTTCATCTGTGGTGGTTTGCTCTTTATTTCTGGTGTTTTGTTTGTCTGCATCTTTGCACTATCATGGCATCATATCATCATACTAGAAGTTCATGGCATGTCAGCATTTTGCATGTCTGCTGCTTGTCCTTAGCATTTGCATCCATCTTAGGGCAAAATTTTCGGTTTGCTATATTTAAATACCTTTCACCTTGATCTCTCGAGGATTTCCATCCCTCGTGCCATCCGATAAAGCTATTTAAATAGGGGCAACTGTTGTACCCCAAATTTTACCCTTAGATTCGTTGATCATTTGCATGTCATTCTAGATCAACATTTTTGCATTTTTTAGTTAAACCTTTTCGTTGATCATCAACCATACAATTTTTTATCCAATTTTTATCATTCCATGTCATTTAGATTTTTATTTCAATTTATAACTTTTTAGTTTATGCTTTTAATTTAATGTATATTTTTAATTTAGATTATTTTATTTTAGTCCTAATTTAGTTTTATTAATTTAGTTTAATTCTATTTCCATTCTAATTTTAATTATGGTTTGTACTTTTCAATTTTGTCTAATTTAATTTAGTTAATCTTAAAGAAAAAAAAGAAACAAATGTCCCATGCATTCGTGAAAAGCTAATTCACAATATGCAACCACACCAAATTCTACCATCCATTCCTACATATTTTCAAGTTCAATTTCAAACTTATCCCAACCCATAGGTTATGCTATCAAACGCCAACTGTCCAAAGAACAAGCAAAGTGTTATTTGGTCCATAGGTGGCAATGTACTCGGTTGCTGAAAAACCACAATGTGGTTTACTTTTCTTGCAAAACTTTTAGCAATTCGAGCTGACTTGATCAAAGTTTGGTGACAAGTACAAGTAGGTGAACCCTATCCATCATTTTCCAACACATAAACCACCAAAATCGTGCCAAGAAGATTTTACAAAGTACAACTTTTGTACTTTCACAGTTGGCAGAAAGAAGTATACCATAATGTAAAGAAAATGACCACAATGTACTTCACTCACACGCCTTAACCTTTTGGTCCATGCCTTTGCATTTTTCTGACCAAACCCTAAGCTGAAGCAACCAAGACATCCCTTACAAGTTTCACTTGGCTCAAGGGAGAAAAATTCAGAAAAAACTATACGCATGATCTGCTGATAATGTTTCTACTGTGAATAAAGTTGTTGTTCACCATGTCCTCCATGCCATTAACCAGATATGCCACTATAAAAAATAGGTCAGCTCCTCACTTGAAGGGAGACCAAGAACAATAGACAATATCAGAACATAAGGTTTCTAACTTTAAGAACCTGTGAATTTTTCTTGGCAAGAAGAAGAACAACTTCTACTCGAGGGAACCACCACCCTCTCTTATTCTGTATCTTTTACAAAACACAATAATTTTGTTCTCATTGTATAACAACCATCAAGACAACAAGCAAGAGCAGGACATCATCACCAGAGCCACGACAATCCCGGTTTAACCGCAGCACTACAAGTGGAGGTATTCATCTTGTTTCTCATCTTTCTTATATTTGTTAATGCATGTTTTCATGAGGTGGTGTATGTTGTTGTCAATGGTATGTTGTTCTTTTTAGTTAGTATAGTGTATTTGTCTATCATGGGAAGACCACACGCACGTACAGGTTTCACTACTTTGTTGCGGTCTCGTGTGGTTATCTATCCTTGTTTCTTTTGATATGTAGTAGGTGTGTTTAAAGTATGAATCTTCTGATGCTTGCTTAATGAAAGTTATGTATTAGGAGAATAAACGTCGCAAATATTTTATTGGAAATATAGTATGGCAAGGCTTTGTTTCATGTTATTGTTGGAGGAGGAAGAATGATTGTTATGCATGCTTGTTGAAATAAAGCTACATGCGTATAGCATTCCCTAGTTAATGAGTGACTTGCGCTGTCCATGTTGTTTGCGTGCCTCCTATACATAAAACACAGTGCTGTAATGTCTGTTTTTGAGGTTCGTCATCCTCATCACTAGTTTGTACTTATGTATGTTGTTATCTTCGACACTTATGTAACTAATATGGTGTTTCCTTTTGCTTTTCATAAGCATATCATTGAGAATCAACATCCACGCCTTACTTCTGTTTTCTCTTTGGTTATTGAATTGCTACATGAGTTACTTTGATTGTGAAAGTTTTGTCTTGAGATAGGACTAGGGGCAGGTGTTTGCGTCCCTGAGAGGGAGTGCGTCATCTGGGTTTTTAGTTATTTAGAAAATGACTAAGAGATAAGGTTGGAAGATGGCTGGGTCTGGTTTCACGTTAATTCCAGGTATTGTTGCACGTTGCATGAGGAGAAGAAGGTCGTAGCAGCATGTGAGTGGTCATGGAACTGTTTTGTCGTTTTGCTATTTAAGATACTAGTTGACCGGTTGAGTTAGGGTTCACATGAATCATTTGTGCATTAACCGTGTAATTTTCATTTTCACAGATTATTTCATCTCCTTGTTGGACATGGGCCTTGCACATTTGCTAACTGCGCCCCATATCCAGCAGCGCAGCCCCCTCCTCCTTTTTTTATTATCATTACCAAATTGTTTTTTTTATAAATATCTTGGATGAGTTTTTTTTATATAATTATTTTGATTAGTTTTTATTAATAAATTTTTGTGAATCTTTGTTAACTATTTATTGGTTACCTTTCTATTTAGATTTTTACTTGAATTTTCATCTTCGATTTTCATTATCATTTCCATGTTTATTTTTGGGCCTATGACATTACCCACATCTTGATTTTTTTGATTTATTCAAGTCACTAAAAATCATGATTTATATGAGGCCATTTTATTTTATTTTTGTTGGTCAATGATGATCTAAATCTTTATTTAGATGAGACCGATTTTATTTTCATTTCGAGCTCGTTTCTTTATTTTCGGGTCGATGATATCACCAAAATCACGACTTGTTGATCTATTCAAAATCACTAAAGTCGTGATGTATATGAGGCCACCTCTTTTATTTTTTATACCGGTCAATGAAAGTCCAACATCATTGATTATCGATTTCTCGATTAAATCATGATCAAGACGAGACTATTTCTACTTCATTTCAATTTCCAATCTCTTTCAATACTAACTTTTCATTTCTATCTTTGACGAGATTTGTAAATATTTTCTGGTAAAGTCTGGTGGACTGCTATTCTGGTTGCCTGTTTCATTTGACACATCGTCGATACTCATTCCAAAGGAAAGTTCTTTTATTTTGACTCCTAAGTCAATAAACAACTCACATTTCACCTTGGCCTCATAAGAGCCATTTCCCTCATAGTTTAGTAATAGGATAGAGTTATCGTGAACTCTATGTGATTCTCACCATCATGAGAACTCACTTTACCTTTACTTAGACTTATAGAGTTATCATGAACTCTATGTGATTCTCACTATCATGAGAACTCACTTTCCCCTTTTAACGTAGACTTAGAGAGTTACCGTGAACTCTAAAATGAGCTCGTACTCATTTCCCTTTGGAACTTTGGCCATAGTCAATGGTTCCTCTTTCACCCTTAGTTAGGTGAACTACGGTTGCTGTAATTCTTTAGTCAGATACGTAGGCACAAGATGCAACGTCTTGGCGAGCAAAACTTAGTGTACATACTTTTAGGTCTTTACCTTTAGCAGATATCTTAGCAAGCAAACATAACATAACACAATCTAAACAAGAGGTTCCTGTAGAGTACTACAGATACTTAGGGTGCTAATACCTTCCCTTAGTATAATCAACCCCCGAACCTTAGATCTCCCCCTTTAGGTTTTCTTCGATCTTGAACCTTTCCTTTAGATAAATCAAAGTCGGTTGTAAAAGAAATATGATGCAAGTTAATTAATAGCTTGTTATCCGATTTTCACCGCAACATTGAGCATTTGTAATCAGTTTGGTTATAGTGGAAATCACTTGGAATTGTAAGGAGACTGGAATACTCTCAAGTTGTGAGAGGAACCAAGATAAATGCTTATGTCTCTTAATTTACTTTACTTGCTTCTGAACTATATTCTGCCATTATCATTTGTTTACCTCTGAGTCAGATTCAGTTTCAGAATCTGATAAGGATACTCAAGAGTTTAGACTCTGAGTGACTCTAATTCAGGCTCTGAACTGAGTATTTAAAATATGATTAAGATCAATTAGAAGAAGAAGAAGGAGAATAAAAAGAGAAATTTAGAGAAAAGCGAACACAATTAAAACCCCTTCTTGTGTTTTCTCACCTTTAGTTGGTATCAGAGAAGGTTCGTGCTAAACACTTAGCAGTGGTACAAAAAAGATCATGAGAAAAACACTTTCCTTATCATGCGTGATTCTGAAGTTGAATTATATCACTCTGGTGATGGTATGCCTAGTCCTCAACCCACTCCTCTTGGTGATGCTAATCATGATCACAATACATCTGAAAGGAACAACTGTGTTGCTAGACCTCTTACATTAAGTGGAGACTCTACTGAATTTGAATGGTGGAAAGGCAAGATGTACACACATATCATAAGTCTTGATGATGAGTTGTGGGAAATTCTTGAAGATGAAATTGTTATTCCTGTGAATGAAATAGGAATGGTAGCTGATAGAAAAAATCTCACACCCACTCTGAAGAAGATTTACAAAAAACATCACAGAGTGATAAACATTCTTGTAGATGTGTTTGCCTCATTATGAGTACATAAAGATCATTGACAAATATAATGCCAAAACCATTTTTGAATCTTTATGTGCTACTTATGAAGGAAACTAACATGTTAAAGAAGCCAAATCTAATCTTTTGGTTCATCAATATGAGTTGTTCAAAATAAAAGAGGATGAAAACATTGAAACCATGTTCTCGAGGTTTCAAGTTCTTGTGTCTGGACTTCAAGTCTTGAACAAGAGCTTCACCACATATGATCATGTTAAGAAGATTCTTGGGAGTCTTCCTGACAGATACAGACCAAAGGTGACAACTATTTAGGAAGCTAAAAACCTGAACAATATCAGTCTTGAAAGTATGATCAGTAATCACCAAAGCCACTAATTAGAACTCAATGGAGATAAAGAACCAATCAAGAAATCAAAGAATCTGGCATTGAAATCTTTTGGGAGGTCTGAGAAATCTTCTCAGACTTAGGAGCATAAAGAAGCCACTCATGCTGAAGCCTTCGAAGAAGATTCAGATGATGATGAAATGGCTTTCATCATAAAGAAGTTTCAGTATCTTGTTAACAAAAACAAAAACTCTGACAGAAGATCTGACTTCAGAGGAACAAGCTCCAGGGTTAACAAAGATGAACATAAAGGATTCTTCAACTGTCAGAAGGCTAATCATTTTATAGCTGATTGTCCAGAGCTTCAGAAGGACAGATCTAAAAAAGGGATGCTTCCAGAAAAACAACTTCAGAAGCAAGTTCAAGAAAAGTTTCATGGAAACTTGGGATGAACTTGATGACGAAGGAAAAGCTGACAATAATGAAGAAGAAGCCAATCTAGCTTTGATGGCTTCAACATTCTCAGACACAAAATCAAAAGTTGATTCAGACTCAGATTCAGAGGATGTAGATGAGATATTCTCTAAACTCTCTATATCTTATTTAATTACTTTATGTCAAGACCTTATAGATATATGTTAGGAGAAAGCCAAAAACATGAAAATCATACAAAAGCAAAATGGTCTTATGAAAGATGAATTAAATTTCTCTAAAAATAGGATTGAAGAACTAGAAAGAGATCAGATAACTTTAGTAAAGGATAATTCTAACAAACCTCTTGATGAGTATGAACTACATCTTTAAAAGTTTGTCATAACTGGTTTTAACAGAACCAATGGATAATTTTTTGGAAAAATAGATGTGAGATTTGGAATTAGGGGAGAGATTTAGTGAGGGTTTGTGTTGATCCGGGAGCGTGAAAGCAACATTCATGGTCATCCATGGCGAACTCTTCAATGTTTCGTGGCTTCTAGTAGTATTGTGTTGAGAACGAGAAAGAAACATAATAATTTAACGGGATTGAAATGAACTGAACCCATACTCGCATTTGGTCTTGTAGGCTGGGTGTAGTGGGCCTTTGGCCCAAACTCTTTGCATAACGCACCCCTGAGTTGCTCTTCCACTCCCTATCTGCAGTCCTTGCTGGACGTTGGGCCTTAGGCCCATGCAAAGTGCTCATGGCACCACCATCCAGGCGCAACACCCCCTAGTTCTCTCTTTTCCTTATTTTTTTCTCCCATCATTTTTTTCTTCCTTTATTTTTTGTCAATTACTTTTCTTTAATTGTTTTACTTCTTTTTAATTAATTTCATTCTAGAATGTTTAATACACTTTTAACACTTAGAATATATCGATTACATGTTTAGGTTGTTAATTATTTTTTTCTTTAGTTATTTTCTCTTAGAAAATAATCATTGTTTCTGAAAACAAGGAAAATAACCTAAATATGCTTTAGTTAAAATTAATCCTTTTTTTTGTTAGTATTACTTCTCTAGACTTTTAATCAATAATATGCTATGTTCCTATAGATTCTAGGTTAACTTGAGATTTGAAATTAGACTTCCTCATGGTTTTAGGTCATTGGTTCCTTGTGTTTGAGATTTTCCACTGATTTCATCCTATTTGATTAAGTTGATCAAAGTTCGCTTTGGTCAGCTAAATCCTTTGTCTGTACTTATTCCCTCTGTCTAAGTCAAGTGATCAGAAGTCTCTTGATCACTTGACAAGACTAATTCCTTACACTGAAGCTGCATTGAACCATTCGAGACTTCACATCCATAAAAGCCAGACATACATTACAGACGGACTGGACACTAGATCACTTGATCAAGCACAATAAAGGTTCATCTTTAACAATTGTCAGTTCAGATGCGAATTGCGCGCCACGAGCCTTAAGAAACAAAGAATGATGAGGGGGAATATTCCTACCCTTGTCTAAAGTACCTCTGTGTGCAGGGCGTATGCCCTAGTTATTCAGAGTATTCGCCTCCGTTCATAGACTTTAGTGCAATTAAAATCATACAATTGTCAAGTCTTCTTCCCCGCAGCTCAATATATCAACATTACAACATTACTTTATCAACAATACACTTTCTCTTTGGACCAACACAATCTTACTTGGCATCCATATTTCTTTGAGTTAAGCACCTCATGGTTAAGTACCCTTCTCTGAGTCAATACCTTTCATGCATTTCCTCATGAGATCCGTGCTCAGGCAATCTCTTTTCTTCTATTTTGCCATATGAGCTCCGTGCTCAGGCAATCTCATTTCTGCCATATAAGCTTCGTGCTTAGGCAAAACCTTTTTGTAGGTCTTGATCTCCGGATCTAGGCAAAGTCCTACATTTCTGCATTGGCCACACCTCTTTGGTTCAAAGACACCTACTTTATGGATCCAAACAACACAACTCTGGTTCAAACAATACTTTTACCACACCACAACAACACTTTCAATTCAAGCTCTTTCTTTTCTATTTCAAACAACTTTTTCTTTTTCTTTTGACACTTAAAACTTTTTACAAAAAAATTCTTTCTTTTCATAAAAGAACTTTTATAATCCATTCCTTAGTAGTCAGACGAAAAGCTCAGAGCATCCGAACGAGGATCAAGTTAGCTAACGTCTACACACTTCTAGGATACGATTATAATTGTTCCTTAAAAACAACCAACACACCCTAGTTTCGAACTACGGAGCTCTGATTTCTTCATTGCACCATGAGGATACGTAGGCACGAGGGCCCCAATCCTCAGCGAGCACACTAATTTATAACTATTTTCCCTCATTTGCAAGTAACCTTTAGATAGTAACATCATCCGCGCAAAGAACAAGCGAAATGGTTCCCGTCGAGTACGACGGGTGTGAGGGATGCTAGTACCTTTCACTCGCATAACCGATTCTCTTACTCATTTCTCTTTCTCTTGGGTTTTATCAATATTTACCCTTTCCTTTTGGAATGACGACTCTATTGTATCATCGAGCGTGCGATGCACTTGGGTATTTTTCGCTCCGCGGCAAGATCAATATTCACCTAAATCATTTGTTTATCAGAAATTTCTCTTTCGAACGTTTATATTTAATATCTATAACCTAGACATGCAAAGATCCTTAAATTATAAAGATCAATAGGATTATCTATCTATACAATTTATAGACGCCACATGACTTTTTTTTTATAAAAATATATTTATGATAATACAAAAATATACACAATTTGTTAAAAAAAATTAATCCAACTTTTTAGGATGAGTAGAAAGTAATTATTTTTATAAAATAAGTTCTTAACATTAAATTTATTTTTTAATCTTGCTTTTACTTATTCATATAAACCTGAAGTCGTTTAAATTAAGCACACCCGTCTTATTATAGTTAACTTAATTTTAAATTTTAATATAATACTAATTTTAAATTTGTATCTATTCATTACAAAAAGTCAGAGAAAATTACACATAAATTAAAAAACATAAAAAATATTTAAAATTTAAATAAGAGAAAATAAGAGATACATTCACATTATAAAATAATTTTACACCATCATCTAATAAAATAAACGACGTACATTCGCCACATCATGCTAATTATTTAAAACGATTTTGATAATTTGACAGTAGGATAATTTTCTCTTGGACAATCGTATAAAATTTCTTTATTATTAAACTCTTTAAATTATTTAATAAATGATTAAATATATTAAAATAAAATAAAATCTAATTGGTCAAAATTACACCAACTAATTATTTTAAGATAGTTAGAGAATTTGTAACTTTCTTAAAAAGTTTAACAAAAATACAATGTTATCCCATAAAATTATATCAATCAAATCATATCATACCAATAATTTAAAGATTTTGTTTTCCTAAAATCACATTTTGAGTGATAAATGTACGAAAATTAAAACAAACACGTGGTAGGTGTATTTTATTCTACTTTTTGTTTGTTATAAAAAGAATCAATAGTTACTACCTCCGTTACTTTTTAAGTGTCACTTTTTGATATTTTACACATATCAAAAAAAACCAATCAATATTGCTACTTTTCATACAATAATTATCTTTTTACCTATAATACCCCTACTTATTTATTACATTTATTTTACTTTTTCTCTCTTTGCAATAAATACATAGGGGTAATTTTGATAAAAGTGCAATTAATACTTCCTTAAATTTTGCAAGTGACAATTAAAAAGAAACAAAAACTTATTCTAAAAGTGACACTTAAAAAGGAACGGAGGGAGTAGTTGATTCAGTAGAGATTGATGTTGGTAGAGAGAATTACGGTTTGATCTCATACAACTGCAATTAAAAGAGAACTGAAACTACTTGATGTCGGAACTGACATCGAATCAGATTAGACGGTTCAGTGAACCGGATATAGGTGGTGAAAACAAAAAAAAAATTGGAATTTTCATCAACAACGGCCTCGTCGTCTCATTCCTATGTAAACGCAACAACGTCGCACTCTGAAATCCTTCCATTCATTCTAACCCTTCCCTTTCAGCATCTTCAGATCAACATTTACGGATTCAAATGCAACTCCTTCGCTCACAGCTACAATTAATTGGTAACAATTTCCTATTTCATTGATCTTCTTCACTGCTGTAACCTATTTTCAATCGGTGGAAGAAAATCAGCATGATATTGAAATTTTACATTCATCAAAACTTTGAACTAGCTTTTGTTTTACTTGACGAGAGATTGGGATAAAATGCTCTTGTGCATCTTCAAATTAATCTTTCATAATCAGTATTGTATCTTTAGTAGGAGCTAGCTATGAAGCAACTCAAACACTAGACACTACACGGATGCGCGTAAACACCAGGTGCATATTTGAAATGATGAATTGAATGGTCGTAATTACATGTATCAATGTCAGACACTGATGACACCGGACACACGTTCCGTCAGATGTGCCGGTGTTACAGAGGTAGCTAGTTGTAACCTTTTAAATTTAGAAATAGCCTTTGTTTTACTAGATGAGAGATTGGGATGAAATGCTGTTGTTTATCTTCAAATTAATCTTTCATTAATTAGTATTATATCTTTAGTAGTAGCTAACTATGAAGCAACACAAACACTAGACTCACACGTTAGCGCGCCAGTTGAGAATTTGGAAAGATGAATTGATTGATTGTAATTACATGTATCAATGTCACACCGACTAATGTCAGAAGTGTTGGTATTATAGAGGTAGCTAGTTGTATTATGAATTTGAATAACAGGTTTTTTTTTCCTTGTGATTAAAATCTGATTAGGTTAGCTAGTGTTAAAAAAATCTCTCAAATTTATATGATTATCCTTATTAATCATTGCTCATTAACTATTGCCATATAATTAATACATGTAGGTTGTAATGAATTTGAGAATGATGCATATTGTATTAATTTGGGATATATTTGGAATAAAACACAGTTATTTTAGGATATTTTTCTTTTGCTAATGTAACAATGACACTTAATATGGAATGGTAAAAGTATGAGATTGAGGGAGCATATACTTGAATTGCAACTATATATAACAAGAGGAAATGTGATAACATGATTAAAAAGTACGAGTACATGGTCTAAATTAGGCATTTGTTCCTGTTGTTTCAACGATTATCTATATAATTATTAGTTGGTTTGTTCAGAATTGATAACACTCTTTCACCACAAATAAATAAATAATCACTGTTGTCTTAATAGCTTACATTTAATACTATACTAGATTGAGACCCGCACGATGCGCGGGGCTTAGATGCATTATTTAAGTAATATTAGTTTTGATAGAATTTTGTTTTTGTAGTATAAAGTTAAGACAATAGAATGAAGTGTGTTAGGGGAGATTTTCGCTAGGCAGCATTGAAAATTGTGGGACTTTTTTATTTTTATAGCAACACTTTTGTGAGAGACACACCACATACTCATCCAAAACTTTAAAGTGATAGGTGTATGGATTCTCCCACTTATAAATTCTCTAGTCTTCACATTTCTAAGCAATGTGAGAGTATTACCCATACTACTCACACTTGTTAAACTTAACAAAGAGAAGAAAAAAATTTACAATTTTAAGTGATAAAAAATATGTTAGAATCATATAAATACAAGATAAAACATTAAAATTAAAATTGAAAATGTAAAAAATAAATGCATAAAGTTTTGTCATATTTTTATACTCTCTAAGAAGGTTTTTCATCATTTTTTGGGTTGAAAACAATTTAAATTCTAAAATTCAAACATCATATAAATAATCATCATGGTAGACATTAAAATTTAAAATAAAACTCTTGATATTCTAATATGTTTTAGTAGTTATAGAAGATATTGACTATGACTTTTAAACAAAGTACAATGATATTGTCTTTGTGTGTATCCTACTATGTGATTTATTTTCAACATATATACAAATTATTTAATTCAATTCATTTTTTTTATAATATTAATTAAATATAATTTATTAATTTATTGTGGAAAATTTAAATGTAAAGAATTATATATTGTAGCAAAAAAAATGATTGTCTAATTTTTTTAAATATAATTTTGTTACATGTAATTGTAGATATAATTACAAATTATATTTCATAAATAATTTGAAGCATTTGTCTATTTGAAAGTTATAATTAAACTTAAAAACGTAGTATGATCATTTTATTTTAAGCATTGTCATAAGATTCTTTGTAGTTTTAAAATGGTTAAATATGAATTATTATTCTTTCATTAAAAAAGGTTAATTACAATTAGTGAAATATATAAATATAGTTATTTTTATATATTTTATAAATGGAACGTTAGACATTATAGTGAAATGAATATTAGAAGTTTTAGATGGTTATATTTTGAAGAGTGCCACATAAGATTTTAACTGATGTGGCAAGTTAGATGATGATTTGTCAGTAAAATAAATTACGGCTCAGAGTTAATATATTATAATAGATAATAGATAATAGATAGATTGTAGCTAAAAAATGATTGTCTAATTTTTTTAAATATAATTTTGTTACAAGTAATTGTAGATATAATTACAAATTATATTTTATAAATAATTTGAAGCATTTATCTATTTGAAAGTTATAATTAAACTTAAAAATGTAGTATGATCATTTTATTTTAAGCATTGTCATAAGATTCTTTGTACTATAGTTTTAAAATGGTTAAATATGAATTATTATTCTTTCATTAAAAAAGGTTAATTACAACTAGTGAAATATATAAATATAATTATTTTTTATATATTTTATGAATGGAACGTTAGACATTATAGTAAAATGAATATTAGAAGTTTTAGATGGTTATATTTTGAAGAACGCCACATAAGATTTTAATTGATGTGGCAAGTTAGATGATGATTTGTCAGTAAAATAGATTGCGGCTCAGATTTAATATATTATAATAGATAATAGAAGTTATTTTTATATATTTTATAAATGGAACGTTAGACATTATAGTGAAATGAATATTAGAAGTTTTAGATGGTTATATTTTGAAGAGTGCCACATAAGATTTTAACTGATGTGGCAAGTTAGATGATGATTTGTCAGTAAAATAAATTGCGGCTCAGAGTTAATATATTATAATAGATTAGACAAATATGCATCTATTATATCAAGTTATATATATGCAGGTGTATGGATTAGAATGGAATTGACACCACAAGAAAATGTCAAGTGTCCGTGATTTTAGTACAAATGCAGATCACAATCATGTACCACAATGATTTCAGAGTCCTACATCTAAATCAGGTATGCTGCAACTCAAATCTTAAACTCTAGCAGAGCAGTCCTATGTGAAGTTTTAAAGCATATATGTAATGTAAGCCATGCTATTATCATTACCATATAGTAAAATGCTTAGGTAATGACTCCAACTTTGATCAACATATAAACAACAAACATGAATTAAACCATTTAAACTTTATCCAGATAACTATCTCTTCAAATTACTCTCTGAGAATATGTTGGTAAAGAAAAAGGGTACCTATATTCGTTATCCAGCAAAGGAATATTGAAATGGTACCATGTTTGTATGATTGATGAGAGGATTATTGAGGCTGAATATCAATTTAGGTAGGTGTTGATAGATAAGAAGAAACTAGCTACCCTTTTGTAAATGTCACTAACTTACCCACCCTATGAAGTACAAAATCCTATTAGGTATGAAGTTAAATATCAATACTGCTTAATTTATAAAAGTTAATGTTTACTTAATCTTTAATAGAAAATTGAAATATCCAGTCTACAATGTGTAGAAACGCATTCATATGACAACCAATCATAACCAACACCACAAATAACAGAAAAACAGAAAAACAGAAAAAAAGCCAAAGCCAACACCAACTGTAAATTAATTAGAGTACGCATTCCTTGATTGTGTAATAGATGTCTTCAATTTGAGAAAATATTTTTTTGGGCGATTCAAAGACACCATCAAAGGAATAAAGAGACAAATCACTTCTTTTTCGTGAGCTGCAACAAGGAGAATTTGAATCTGTTCAAATGGACACATGGAACCATCAAGATTAATCATGATATAAATAACAAAACAATCTAATTGGTCTTGTGACCTTAATTTTTCAATGCTGAATTAATGATCTCGTTACATGAAATGAAAAAAACACAATTGAAAAAAATATGTACTTTGATTAGAGTGGCGATGTAATTTAAAGCATTAACAAGAGAAGCATTACATTGTAAGAGGAAATAGTACCTTGATAGTTCAGACATTAGATATAGTAGGAATAGGATACAACTCATAGTCATGGAATCTTGATCCTACTTTCTGCCGAATGAGTACTAGCGGAATATGCTTGATTATCCAATGACAATCTCCCCTTTTGTTTGGATCAATGCTTTCAACCAATTCAGATGGCATATCAGCAAATCCAAGGAATTGAAGGTTTTCCAAGTATTGAAGATCTTGCGGAACCACCTTCAATTGAGGGTTGTTGTTAAATCTGAAATGCTGAAGACTGAGCAAAGCTCCCTTTTCTACAGTGATAGAACTTAGTTTATTCAATCTAGCAAGATCAAGTTCCTTCAGCTTAGGAAACCCTGCAACTTCCTCCAATGGTCTATTCTCCTCATCCTTTACAAACCCTTCAGCCATCCATTGTCGAGTAAGTCTTTTGCGTTTGATGATGTAGTCCTCAGGATATATACCAAAATACAACATGCATGATTTCAAGTGGTAAGGCAAATCATCATAACTAAGAGATAAAATCTTCATTAAACTAGTTAAATGGGCATTGCGCTCTAACTCCATTCTCAGATTTTTACTCACCTTTTCCCACTCAAAAACAGTTTTAGATTTTGTTGACAAAAGACCCCCAATGACCACAATTGCAAGTGGTAGCCCTCCACATTTTTGAACAATTTCACCGGACATACCCTCAAGTTCTTCTGGACACTTTTTTCCAGGCTCATATCTAAATGCCTTGTTGCTAAAAAGTTCCCATGCTTTCATTGAAGGTCAAGGCTGTAGCTCGTGAACATGAACAAGAAAAGATTTCTTAAAGTATTCAGCTACATGCATCATTCTAGTGGTCACAATGATTCTACTTCCTTTGTTATTACTAATTAAAGCATGTTGAATCTCATCAGAAAATTTTTCTTTCCAAACATCATCAAAAAATACTGAGTACCTTTTTACTTCAAGGTATTGCCTTACTTGATAAATCAATGTCTTGTCATCCATCTTCTGCAGACCCTTTGGAATAGACTCATTGCTGTCCTTACAAAATTTCTCTACCATATCAATCAACAACTCCCTCACAGTATAAGATTGAGAAACTGTGATGAAAGATCTACAATCAAAGTGTTTTTTTACAAGCTGGTTATTAAAAACATAGTTAGAAAGAGTTGTTTTTCCGAGTCCTCCCATGCCAACCACCGAAACCAACATGAGTTCATTGGTTCCTTCCACCAAACATCTCACCAATTCATCTCTTGATGACTCAAACCCCACGACTTCAGTCTCTTCAATAAAAAGCGAAGCCATTTGAGGATCACCAAAATTTTCACTTTGAGTAGTCCCTCTAGAGCATCCTGATCCACTTTCAGCCTTAAACTCATACCTCACACTTCTTTCTTTGATTCCACCAATTGATAATTTGATATCTTTCATCTCAGAAGCAATTTGATGTCTCAGCTTCACGGTTTTAATCACCTGAAGCACCATTTTGAGTGAAACCATGCATCCAGAACCAGACTGTTCGACCCTTTGTGCCAAATACATGTTATAGTAATCAATCACATCTTCTATGCGAAAAGATGCTTCCCTCAGCTGCTTCACCCATGTTTTGACTCCTTCATTAGATCCTCCTCCTCCACCATCATCAGAAGCCTTTGCATCTGCATCCTTGAGGAAGGCGTGAATGCTCTCAAGTTCAACTTTGATGTCATCAAAGTCTTTGTGTACTCCTGTCAGCAAAGTTCCTTCTTCCAATGCAAGTTTGTAGAGTTGCTCTAAAACAAATGACACTGTAGTTTCTGTCATTTTTAATTCCTGTTACTTTTGGACAAATCAGTTTTTGCAAGCAACTTCAACTCTTTTGTTTTTGGTCCTGTGCCTTTTCTATACGCCAGATTTGATTCTTGGCGATATTTTAAAGTAATGTTTAGTAAAGCTTAGTTTATACAAGAAACTGCTTTTTTTTATTGTTCTGTGGGGACATATACAATTATTTTAAATTTGCTTTTTCATTGTGTTTTCTAAAATAATAACATATTATTAAAAAAAATATTAAAACATTTTCTTAATATTCTAAAAATTTAAGATATCGAAGTATCGGAAAATAGATATTTATAGATGAAACCGAGAGAGTGTAACTTTTTGCAGGACAAGTGGATGGATGTTTATGACTTTATGACTATATAATAAATGCAGCTGTGGGACGTTGTACCTAAAAATAAATACAGCAGTTTGAAAATAATGAAATGTGAGTATTTTAGAATATTATTTGTTTAATCTAAGTGATCTCTTATTATTTGTACCAACAATTAAAGAATCAATCAGTAAGTGTTAGAGCAGATCTAAACTAAACTTAAAAAATAGGAGACTCACGCATGTTTTAATTGAGAATTTCTTAATCCACCTCTTGATATTATTAGGCACTTAGCGCATTTTTTTTATGTCCCTTGTTTTCGGAGATATATATCTGGACCCAACTTTTTTTTGTCAAAATTTGGTTTTTTCCGTTACATCTACGGAATAATTTTAAACTGGTAAACGCTGGGAAAAATTTCAAAATAGTTCAGTTCAGAGAAACTTTCGTAGATGTACCTCCGGAACCTCTAAGCGCCAGATTGTTCCGTAAATACAGTTCTGGAAATTTCTGCTATATTTGAAACCTGTATGGTCACTCCCCTCATTATTGTGTTTTCTTCTTCCACACTCACCTTCACCAACCTAAAAAACCCTAAATTCTCAATATCGTTTTTCACTCCAAAACTCCAACTTTTTCGTGCAACAAATCAAAGGGAGTAAGAGAAGATCAAATTTCAGGTAAGATCGAATTCCAACTTTTTCGTGCAATAAGTTTAAACTAGGTGAGCCAATAAGAATGAACGAAGTTTGCCCTCACTGAAAAAGACTTAATTTTGATGATGATGGTTGCATGGAAAGAGGTAAACTGAATATCTCTATTTTGACCGAGTGGGAAGCGATACAAGAAAGATTCTCAAAGACCGATGACAACATGAAACTCCACATCAAAGAACAATTGAGGAAGATTGCCTATCCTGAAACAACCGACATGAAACCTCCTTCTCAACCGGTAAAGACAAAAGGTGCTCTGAAGAAAATAAAGCCTACACCGAATGACAACTCGACTACACGGTCTCCTTCTTATTGTGAGCACGTTGACAAACTTTATCCCGACTCACCGGCTCCTAAATCTCAAAAAATTGTCATGAAAGGAGCTCGCATAAGCAAACCACCTCCGACCCCGATTCCACCTGTTGATATTTGTAAATATAGTGTTAAGAATATTTGTATATAGAATAGTCTCACATCGACTATATCATGTAATTAGTTGTAATCTCTATATATATAATAATGTCTCCGTAGTGCTTTTCAAAACACACGGTTTATTCATATGTCTCTTAGTCTCTTGTATTTCAATATGGTATCAGAGTCTGCTAAGAGGCAATTCTTTCTTCGCCGTGCTTTATCCGGTTGACCCACTGTCTTCCGGTGAGAAATTTTATTTATTTATTTATTGTAACCTTGTGCAACCAAACATGCTTTGTTTCTGACGACTTCTCCTTTCTCATCTAATTTGTTTCTGAATACCCACTTGGTTTCAATAACATGAATTCCCTTTGGCTTGGATACCAGATCCCAGACATCATTTCTGGAGAACTGATTCACTTCTTCTTGCATTGCCAAAATCCATTCATTGTTCTGAAGTGTTTCATCACACGAAGTTAGTTCTATCAGAGACACCAATCCCAGAACCATTTCCTCATTTTGTTTGAAATTGGATCTTGTTCTGACAGGTTCAGCTTTGTCTCCAAGAATCAATTCTTCAAAAATAATTTGTCTATTCCTTTGCCTTTTCTGAGTTAGAGGACATTCAGTTGCTTCAGATGTATTTTTATCAGTGTTCTTTGAATATTTATCCTCAAAGTCTTTTTCCTTTTCTCCAGATCCTGCAAGTGTTATTTCTAGATCTGCAAAGTCCTCAACTAACTTTGACTTTTCTAATTCAAGCTTATCATTGAATCTAACATGAATTGACTCTTCCACAATACGTGTTTTTGTATTGTATACTCTGTAGCCCTTAGAGCGTTTAGAGTATCCTAACATAATGCATTTGTGTGCTTTAGAGTCAAACTTGTTCAGATTCTCTTTAGTGTTCAGAATAAAACAAGAGCATCCAAAAGGATGGAAATAAGAAATGTTGGGTTTTCTTCCCTTACACAATTCATAAGGAGTCTTCTCCAAAATAGGTCTGATAGTGATCCTATTCTGAATGTAAAACAATGTATTCACAACTTCTTCCCAAAAGTGCTTAGCCACATTTGTTTCATTGTCATGGTTCTGGCCATTTCTTGCAACGTCTTATTCTTCCTCTTTACAACTCCGTTATGCTGTGGAGTTATAGGGCAGGAGAAATCAGGAGATATGCCATTAGAGTCAAATAAATCTTCAAACCACTAATTCTCAAATTCGCTTCCATGATCACTTCTGACTCTAACGATCTTAGAGTCAAATTCATTTTACACTTTAGAACAGAAACTAGTAAACATAGAATGCGACTCATTCTTGTGCCTTGGGAATTTAACCCATGTCCAACGACTGTAATCATCAACAATGCCAAGTTCATATTTCTTACCATTGATTGACTTACAGCGTTGCACGTTTCTGATAAAAGATAATGTTATAACAAGAAGTGCATTAAATATAGAAAGAAGAAATTCGTTACCAAATCTTCAGATCTTTAAATTTTTCCTTTTTGGTTTCCTCCGTAACCTATAGACCTCATATCTTTAAGTTCCTGGCAGGAACATATGCCTTATTCACTTTCTTTTCTGAGTTTGAATCAGAATCTGCTTCATCTTTTGGAGAGATCTTCTCATGAAAAGAAATTCACACTCTAGCCATCATCGCTATAGTAGCTTGCTCTTCTTCTGAGTCGTCATCAAAGAAATCATCCTAAGTTGCTTATCAGCTCTTTCTTCTTGCCTGTCCTTTAGAGGTAACGACACTCAATCTTGTAATAGATTGGCTCATTATACTCATAGCAGATGGCTTTATACCGCCAGAAGTAAACTCGAATCAAATCATTTAACCCCTTTGATTATGTTGCTATGACTTTTCTTCCAGAGACGATCAACTCTTCTGAAAAGGAATAACAATGCATCTTCATCTTTATCTTCATCAGAGTTTTCTTTTAGGATTATAAACTCTTCAGATAGAGAAACTTTGATTGCCTCAATTTCTGTTAGTTTTAAGCGTAACAATTTTTCCTCTTTTCTGAGGTTCATCTTGTTCTAGCTTAATCTTATGACTTCTCAAAGAATCCATCAATTTCTCTAGAGAAGTGTTGTTCAGATCTTTTGTACTTTGAGAACAGTTTCCACAGGCTTCAATTTTAATGGCAAGCTTCTGATGCTTTTCTTCACGAAAACTGACGTTGAGTGACATTGTTCAGAATCTCATGTTCTGCAACTAAGTTCTTGAGATCTTGATAACATGATCTCAACAGTTTTATCTTCCTCCATCTTGAAGACTTCAAATTTCTGAATCAAGGCTAGAACCTTGGTCTCCTCAATGTTAATTATTTTCTTCAAGAATCATTATGAGAAAATCAATCAGATTTGGATGAATCTCTGTTTGTGATCTTTTCAAATTCAGTATAAGAGATAACATTCAACAAGATAAATCTTGTTTAATGGTAACTCTTATAGTCCTTTTTCTGTTGATCATACAGAATTCTACAATAAGACATCTTGCCAGCATTATTAGTGGAATGTACGTAGCCACCAACTACCATATCCACAGATCAACCTCAATGGTTTGAACGACACTTTCTAGTGAATCTTTTCAGTATACAAACTATTCATCAACAAGGATGAGAGATATATCATTTTGGATGTTTTTATCGTTTGCAATTGGAGCAACAGGAGATAGTGTAGGATCAACCAATGTTTCTAAAAATATAGAACTTTATCTGACACAGTTAAGTGTTTGATAACGATCAATAACAGAACCGGAGCTCTAATACAAATTGAAGGCGCGAAAAACACAAGAAAAGGGGTTTGAATTGGGATTCACCATTTAATCTTTTCAAACTTTTATACACCAAAGTTAACAAGAGAATGAAAATAAAGAACACAATTATTTTTATTCTGATTCACTGTTAACTATGTTACTCCAGTCCACTCGCCAAGGTGATTTTGCCTTCAAAAAGAACTTAATCCAATAATCTTGAAAGATTACAACAGTTTGTTTAAGTGTTTAGAAAAACATCTTATCCCTCTCAAGTATACAAACTAACACTTAGTCACTTGAGGAAACATAAACTCAAGAAGATTACATATGTGTATATAAGAATGCTTCCACATAAGCAGATTACACAATATTTAAGCTTAGTAACACAACAATTTTAATTTCAAGATATGAACAAAAGTTCCTTTCTAATTTACAAAACTATATTGGGTAACTCTCACATGAGATTTTGTGCAGTGTTTTAGTATGAGTTTTGTAGAGCAGAATGCTGATTTTCTAGATCTTCCAAGTCTTCCTTATATAGAGGAGAAATAGATCTGTTGAAGGGTAGAATAGAAAATCGAAATCCAACTGTTATGTCTTCAACGGTCAATGTGGAAGTGTCAGTCATCATCGTATCAAAAAGACTGTCTTTGTGTTACTTCAGCAAGATAGTGGACAATGTACTTGTACTTTTATGTTTATCCATTCACTCAATATATTTCTAATCTTTTACTTTGAATCTTCAGATGCTTCTGATATATGTTGATGAAGCATGTTGCAGAAGGATAAAAAACTTAGTCCTCAGAATCTAAGTTACTAGAAATGATGTTTTTAGAATCTTCAGAATCAGAACTTCAGAACTTAATTCTTCAGAACCTTCAGAACTTGATTCTTCAGAGTCTTCAGAACTAGAGTCTTCAGAGTCTTGAATCTTCAGAATCAGAACTTCAGAACTTAATTTTTCAGAGCCTTCAGAACTTGTTTCTTCAGAGTCTTCAGAATTATCATACCAAATCTTGATCAGAAGCTCTAGTACTAACGTTCTTTTAGAATCGTTGTATCAGAGGCATTCCATAATCTTGACTTGAATTTGTAACCACCGTATGTTTTCTTCTAGAGTATTAAGTTCAGAGCCTGATGATGTCACACACATTTCCTTCAGAGCCAGAACCTGTTTTAGCAGAAACTACACACTAGACAGAAACCATTAGAGTATGAAATTGTTCTCTAAGATAACATGTGAAGTTATCATCAAAACATAAGGTTAGGTGCAGAACCAGATCATGTTCTTACAGGACCATATGGAAAGATCGATCGCTTTAAAGCTCGCTTGGTAGCCAAAGGATACACTCAGATTTTTGGGTGGATTATAATGATACCTTCTCACTAATAGCCAAAATGGCATCTGTTAGACTTCTTCTAGCCATTGCTGCCATTCGACATTGGCCTCTTCATCAACTTGACATCAAAAATACCTTTTTACATGGTGATCTTGAAGAGGAAGTATATATAGAGCAACAACCTGGGTTTGTTGCTTAGGGGGAGTCATCGAATATGGTTTGTAGGTTACACAGGTCTCTTTGTGGCCTTAAGCAATCTTCGAGAGCTTGGTTTGGCAAGTTTAGCACTATAGTACAACAATTTGGTATGGTCCGCAGTGAAGCTGTCTATTCTATATTTTATCTTCACTTAGCCCAAGGGTGTATCTATCTTATTATGTATGTAGATGATATTTTCATAATTGGTAGTGATCAGCATGAAATACTCCAGGTGAAACAACATCTCTCGAATCAATTTCAGACAAAATATCTTGGTAAACTCCGCTACTTCTTGGGAATTGAGATGGCCCAATCTAAAGATGGTTTGGTGATTTCCCAGCGGAAATATGCTATGGATATTTTGGAAGAAACAGGGTTGTTGAATGCTAAACCAGCTGATACTCCTACGGATCCATATTGAATAGACTGTCACTTTGTCAGAGAGAAGATCAAGTCAGACGACATCATCACAAGCTTTGTCAACTCTAATGATCAATTGGCAGATGTGTTTACAAAATCACTGCGAAGCCTCAGAACCAACTATATATGTAACAAGCTTTGTGCATTTGACTTATATGCTGTTTGAAGGGGAGTGTTGATATTTACATGCGTATATATATAGGAAGAGAATATTCCCTAGAATATTCATTAGTATATCTATGTAATAAATACTAGAATATGTATTTTTTTTTCCTATATAATTCATCTTCCGTTGTGCTATTCGACACACAGTTTAATCTAAATATCTCAGAGTCTTACTTATTTTAACATAAACCAAACAAGTGTCACACAATTACTACAAGCAACCCTACAAGAAAGAAAAGAAGAAAAAAAAATCATACAGATAAATTACGGATATGCATCTCCAGTTCCTGGGAATCCAAACGTTGAAAAATTATGGAGATACATCTTCGGAATTTCCTGCAACTTTCATCTACGTCAATGGCAGTAATGCATACCTCCAAACCTCCAAAAATAATGCATTGGTCATTACTTTTAACCATCAAACACGTTTTTTATTATGTATAAACTATCAATCATGCAAAAATTATCTATTTCATAACCTAATCATCACTTTCTAAAAATTTTTATAAAAACTCAAAAAAATTTACAAAAATAAAAAAACTTACAAATTGAAAGTTTACTTTAGTATTGAATGATCTCTTTGATTTACTTGATGTTGATGGAAGAAACTTTAAACTTGGTTGATTGATTTTGAGAGAATGTGAGTTGAGAGAGTTTGAGAAAGGTTTAAAATTGTTTTTTTAACAGTGAGAAAGGAGAAAGGGTTATGGCGCGTTTTAAAAAAAAAATAGCATCCGAAGATGCATCTCCGTCATGTTTACGAAAATGCATCTACGTAGTTTTTTCACGTTAACTCAGACTCCTATTAACTTTGGGCGCGTCCGGAGATGCATATTTGAAATTTGGGGGTATTTTTATATTTTCACGTGATGTCTTAGTAATATATAGTGTGCATTAAGAAATTCCCAAATTTTATGTCGATGTCAACGTCTGCAAAAGTAAAAGAAAAACGGACCAGCCATTAGAGGAGTCTAAAACTTTGATCCATTTTATAAAAAGTGCGGGCAAAACAGATCTGGCGGACTCGATTTTCCTATATGCTGCACTTGTGTTTCTGTTGTCACAGTAAATTTACTTATGGTTATTATTTGGTTTGTTGAATTAATAATTCCAATTTACCAAAATTAATGAATCACTATTGTCTTAATTGCTTACTAGTTACTAAACAGTACTCTACTAGACAAATATGCATCCATTATGATAGATGCTCACAATTATCATCATGATTTCAGAGTCAAGTGTCCATGACTTCAGGACTCTTGCAAATCATCATGATTTCAGAGTCATTCATACAACAATTATCTGCAACATGTATATTTCATCAAAATGTAATACATCCTGTAAATAATAGCAACGAAGTTGCATACATCTTTCATATCAAACTGAGACATCCATTGTACTGTTTACATAACAGCATCCACACAACAACCAATACTAAACAGAACAAGAAATAACAGAAAACAGAAGCATTGGTCCATTAATAGAGTACATTTTCCTTGATTATATAGTAGATAATTCAATTCAAGGAAATAATTTATTAAGCACACCATAGAAGGAATGAAGACACAAACTGCATCTTCATGTGAGCCGCAACATCGAGAATATGAACCTGTTCGCATGGATACAGAAAACTATTATAATTGAGTATGACACAAATAACTCAAGAGAACCATAAAATAGTTAGAGGAAAAAGTACCTTAATGTTTTAGATATTGAGTTGAGTTGGAATCGGGCGCAACTCATAGTCATGAAATTTTTCTCCTACTTTCTGACGAATTTGTACAAGCGGAATATGATTGATAATCCAATGGGATGCTCCATCTTTCTCTAGATCAATGCTATCGACTAATTCAACCGGCATATCAGCAAATCCGAGGAATTGAAGTTTTTTCAAGTGTTGAAGGTCTCGCGGAACCACCTTCTGTTGAGGGTTATTATTAAATCTGAAGTGTTCGAGACAAAGTAAAGCGTCTTTGTCTATCGATACGGAACTTAGTCTATTTAGTCTAGCTAAATCCAGCTCCTTCAGCTTATGAAACCCTCCCTTCTGAAAATGCAATCTCTCACCAGAAAACGCATCATCCCACAAATTCAGCCTCAACAAATTCGGCAAATTCTTCAAAGAGTCTAGTGGATCGTCTTCGAAGTTAGACAGACCGAGTCTTAGCTTCACAAGATACTTGAGATTTGGAATCCATTTAGGCAACTTTGTCAGTTTGCATTTCAAATTGAGCACTCTAAGATAGGTTGGAGCTGATTCAAGATCCAAGTCAAGGATTTCATCCTTAGCGATAGCACCGATATTCAGAGATTCTAGGTGATCCATCTCTTGTATTGCTTCACATAAAGCGTTTCCGTATTCTCCCCGAACATGCTTTATGCCTATCTTTCTTAACTGTTTCAACTTTTTGAGCTCTTGGACAAGGTCTTTTCCACCATGATCTGCGTCCAAAAAGTAAAGTTTTTGTAAAGATTTCAAGCTTCCAATACCTTTTTGCATTTTCACTCCGATTGTAAAGTTCAACATAGCATAATGCCCTTCGTATTTTCTATAATAAGCCGGAAGAAGCCTTAGCTTTGTGAGCTTGTTTATCTCTTTTGGTAACTCATGCACCGGAGTTTGCCTTAGATCCAAGGTTTCTAAGTTGACTAGCATACCGATGGATTTGGGAAGAACGGTAACTTTTGTATGACTCAGGTTCAAGTACCTTAGATGGAACAGATTCCCCAAGTTGTCAGGAATAGAATTCAACAAAGAATTCTCAAAATCAAGCACTTTAAGAAGCTTGAACTTGGTGGATAATCCATTCATGAGCTGTTTAGGAGATTCACCTTTGTCGAAAACAAATATAGCACGAATTCCTGAGTTGCTAGTGTTTGTCACGTCGGTGTTGGAGATAGCTGCTATAGAAAAGCGTCTAGTTAATCCAACCGTGACTTGTTCATCATCTTTATGGCATATATGACAGAAGCTTAAATCTTTCATTTTTCTAATGATCACTTCACGCAACAAATCATGGACTTGGCAACTCTTGACTTTTCCATCAAAGCCACCTCTCGAAACATTAACCAAACTTCTTTGTATCAACTCTGTCAGGCACTCTTCAGCAGCTTCCTCCAAACTTCTTCCCTCCTCGTGCCTTACAAACCCTTCGGCCATCCATTGTCTAGTAAGTCTCTTCCGATTGATCCTGTAGTCCTCAGGATATATACCAAAGTATAGCATGCATGATTTCAAATGGTAAGGCAAGTCATCATAACTAAGAGATAAAATCTTGACTAGACTAGTCAAATGCACGTTGCGGTCTAACTCCATTCTCAGATTTCGACTCACCTTTTCCCACTCGAACATGGTTTTGGCTTTTGTTGACAAAAGACCACTGATGGCCACAATTGCTAGTGGCAGCCCTCCGCATTTTTGAACGATTTCTCTGGACATCTCCTCGAGTTCTGTTGGACACCGCCCTCTAAACGCCTTGTTGCAAAACAGCTCCCATGCTTTGTTTGGAGGCAAAGGTTGTAGCTCATGGACATGAACAGGAAAAGAGCTCTTAGAATATTCAGCTACTTGCATTTTTCTAGTTGTCACAATGATTCTACTGCCTTTGTTATTACTAATTAAGGCATGTACAATCTCATCGGAAAAATTATCTTTCCAAACATCATCAAAAAATACTAAGTACCTCTTTGCTTCAAGGTATTGCCTGACTTGATAAATCAATGTCCTGTCATCCATCTTCTGCAGACCCTTTGGAATAGACTCATTGTTGTCCTTACAAAATTTCTCTACCATATCAATCAACAACTCCCTCACAGTATAAGATTGAGAAACTGTGATGAAAGATCTACAATCAAAGTGTTTTTTTACGAGCTGGTTATTAAAAACATAGTTAGAAAGAGTTGTTTTTCCGAGTCCTCCCATGCCAACCACCGAAACCAACATGAGTTCATTGGTTCCTTCCACCAAACATCTCACCAATTCATCTCTTGATGACTCAAACCCCACTACTTGAGTCTCTTCAATAAAAATCGAAGCCATTCGAGGATCACCAAAATTTTCACTTTGAGCAGTCCCTCTAGAGCATCCTGGTCCACTTTCAGCCTTAAACTCATACCTCACACTTCTTTCTTTGATTCCACCAACTGATAATTTGATATCTTTCATCTCAGAAGCAATTTGATGTCTGAGCTTCATGGTTTTAATCATCCGAAACACCATTTTGAGTGAGACCATGCATCCAGAACCCGAATGTTCGGCCTTTTGTGCCAAATACATGTTATAGTAATCAATCACATCTTCTATACGAAAAGATGCTTCTCTCAGCTGCTTCACCCAAGTTTTGACTCCTTCGTTTGATCCTCCTCCTCCACCATCAACAGAAGCCCTTGTGTCTGCATCTTTGAGGAAGGCGTGAATGCTCTCAAGTTCAACTTTGATGTCATCAAAGTCTTTGTGTACTCCTGTCAGCAAAGTTCCTTCTTCTAATGCAAGTTTGTAGAGCTGCTCCAAAACAAATGACACTGTAGTTTCTGCCATTTTTAATTCCTGTTACTTTTGGACAAATCAGCTCTTGCAAGCAACTTCAACTCTTTTGTTTTTGGTCCTGTGCCTTTTCTATACACCAGATTTGATTCTTGGCGATATTTTAAAGTAATGTTTAGTAAAGCTTAGTTTATACAAGAAACTGCTTTTTTTATTGTTCTGTGGGGAATAAAATAATCAGTGATAAATGATAACATATTATTAAAATATTAATAAAGTATTCTAAAAGTTTAAGATATAGAAATATTAGAAAATAGATATTTATAAATGAAACCGTGGTTGATGTTTATGACTTTATGACTATATAATAAATATAGGTGTGGGTTGTTGTACCTAAAAATAAATACAGAAGTTTGACTATAATGAAATGTGAGTATTTTAGAATATTATTTGCTTAATCTAAGTGATCTCTTATTATTTGTGCCAACAATCAAAGAATCAACCAGAAAGTGTTGGAGCAGGATCTAAACTAAACTTAAAAAATAGTAGACTCTCGCATGTTTTTATTTGGGTTTGTATCCTTTACCTTTTTTTTGTTTCTCTCTAATTTTGGGTGATTTTAGGCTTAAAAAAAGAAGAGAAAATATACAAATTATGACAGAGAAATTGAAAAACGAAAGATAGTAAGAAAGTTGGATATTTCCTTTTAAAATTTACTTTTTAAATTTTTTTTTGTGTAATTTTATATAAATCGAAATTTGCTTAAATTAAAGTACTTAGTCCTATAATTTCCATTGTACTACTTTCATTAGGTCTTATTGGTTTTTGTATTTTTCTTTTGGCGAGTTTTGTTCTTGTTTTTTGTTAGTGGTTCCGAGAACCCATTGTTCTCGTATTAATGAAATTTCTTGCTTACTAAAAAAAAACTTAGTCCTATAATTAATAATTGAATTTAAAAAAAACAATATTGAGTTTTTCTTTCTAAATATTATCTAAATGATATTATTACTTTTGTTATTTTCAAATCAATATATTTTATTTTTGTATTTTTTTATGATAATGAGTACTTGATTCCTAACACTTTTGATATTTTTTAGATTTTAAATATAATATAAAGAGATGATAGTGTAATTAATGTGTACTCCTTTTTTATAAAATTGTTTTATTTATTTTTTTTTTTTTAATTTTAAAATAATTATTATTTTTATAATATTAATGTAACATTTATTATTATTTTACATTATCATATTTTTATTTATTCATTTTTATATACACACTAAAAATTTAATACAGTATGAGCATTACATGTAGTTTATAGTTTATAGTCCCTAAGAACATGAATACAACTTACTAGGTATTTAATAAGTTACTAATCTCCTCCAAATCATATTCCAATTTATTTTATAATTTCAACACTCCTTTTTAAGATGGAGCATATAAATCTCAGCCCCTTTAAAGATTTTGTAAAGATGTATGCTAGTTAATAGTTGGAAATAATAGATTTGGTGTCAACTTCTTTAAAATGGACTTTCTCTCAAACAAAATATCAATCAATTTCAATATGTTTAATTCTATCATGAAACACTAGATTAGAAATTATATGCAGTGTTGTCTGGTTATCACAAGAAAATAGTTTCATTTGTTGAGTATCTCTTAATTTCAATTCTTGAAGTTGTTTAATGAATCCTGCCTATGTTAACTTTGATATGCATAGCTGATTCCAAGTCCATATTAAAGGAGAGAGTTGTGTAAGGCAGTTGAACGCCTACTTAAACTTTATCGAATCTCTATGACATGGATCAACTAGGAAATAGTCTCGAGATTAACAATTTGGATAAAAGCATGTTCCTAGATAATAGATAAAACATTATGACGAAAGTTGATCTATGTAACCGACCACACTTAATGGGATAAGGTTTGGTCGTTGTTGTTGTTGAAGAAGTTGTTTAATCCAAATGAGCTCACACGTGACTACAATCATAACTCTATATTCAACTTCTATCATAGACCTTGCAACCACATTTTGCTTCTTGTTCTTCCCTCGTTGGGTAGCAATTTCTAATTTAGTATTAGTAAGGTAAATGAGTTTTCTAACCAATGTTTGGTATCTTTCAAAATTAGAATAAGGCTCCTCGTTGGGTAGCAATTATCGAATCTCTATGACATGGATCATTTTTTGAGAAGATGAATACCCAATAAAAATACATTTGATTGTACGAGGTTCAAGTTTACTAAGATGCTTGTGTTCGTGAACAAAAGCTGTGCATCCAAATATTTTAAGTGGTAAATCAGATAGAATGGAAGCAATTGGAAAATATTTCAAGAAACTTTGCAAAGGAGTTTGAAGTTTCAAAACACGGGATGTCATACGGTTTATTAAATGTGCAGCTGTCAAGACAGCTTCACCCCATAAATATTTAGGGACATTGGTAGAGAAGAGTAGTGCTCGTGCAACTTCAAGAAGGTGTCGGTTTTTCCTCTCTGCAATCCCATTTTGTTGGGGTGAGTTAACACATGAACTTTGATGCACAATTCCATTTTCAAGGAAAAAATTTCCAACAATTTTATTAAAAAATTCAGTACCATTGTCAGTTCTAAACACTTGTATTTGGGTGTTAAACCGTGTCTGCACCAATTTACAAAAGCTTTGAATTATTTGACCTACCTCAGATTTTTCTTTCAACAAGTATACCCAACAAAGTCTAGTATGATCATCTGTGAAAGTGATGAACCATTTTTTGTTGGATAAAGTACTTGTTCGATGAGGCCCCCAAACATCACTATGAATCATTGAAAAAGGTTTTGAAGGTTTATAAGATTGAATTGGAAAAGAACTTCGATGATGTTTAGCAAACTCACAAACCTCTAGGGGTGGCAAACGGGCATGCCCGCCCCGTTTAGGCCCGTCCTGCAAAAGCCCGCAAAAAAATGGGGCGGGGCGGGGCGGTCAAAGGTAGAGATGCGAGCTCATTTTCTAGGCCCGCCCCATTTAATGACAGGCCACATTCTCTTTAAAAAATACTTTTTTTCACTCATGATATAATTTTAAAAAAACTCATAAATCCTAATACTACCAATAAAAAAACACTATCATTATCTTACATTCAATAATTAAATTCAACAAATAAAATATCATAAAATAAAATTAAAATAAAAAACTCATGATATAATTTGATAATGGGTTGTTTTGGTATGGGCCTAGTAGGCCATAAGATATCATAAAATAAAATTAATTTTATTTGTTCCTAAATTTTTACCCGCGGGCATACCCGTGACCACCCCACACCCGCCCTTCTTTTTTGCGGTGCGGGGCGGGGCGGGCTTACTTAAATATGCGGGTTCAAAATTCAGGTCCGCCCCGCAAAAAATGACGGGTAAAACGGGCTTTTCCCGCGGGCCGAGCCCGTTTTGCCACCCCTACAAACCTTACATTGAAGTGAAGAAATGTCTTGTTCAACAAAAAGTTTAGGAAACAATGAACTTAAATACTTAAAACTAGGGTGGCCTAACCTTTAATGCCACAACATAATGTCATCCTTATTATTTGAAACAAAAAAGATTTAACAGAAGAAAAACTTATTGGTCCAAATTGATGTCTGGTTTTTGGTTCATCTTCTAAGTAGTAGAGTCTACCACTTTCCTCAGCAGTGCCAATCACCCTCCCCGAGATCAAATCCTGAAATACACAATGAGTATCAAAAAAATGAGCTTGACAGTTTTTATTTGTGGTTAGCTTACTGACAGATAATAAGTTGCAAGAAAAATTTGGGACATGTAACACATCTTGGATGGTTAGTAAGGGAGACAAAACAATAGAACTTTTTCCTACCACGGCTGAAAGAGAGCCATCAGCTATTTTAATTTTGGAATTTCCTGCACATGGTTTATATGAAGAAAATAAACTGGATTCACCGGTCATATGATCGGTGGCTCCAGAATCAACGATCCATGTACGATTAGGAATGACACTAAGATGGGCGGATTTTGGGAAGTTACCTTTCTGGGCTATGGAGCACGAAGGTGTTTGAGACTCGAGGAGTTTGTACATTTGGTCTAGCTGTTCCTTAGTGAATGAAAATGCATTTGGGGAGGACTGTGACTCTTGATCAGAAGTTGCTTGAAGTGCACGACCCTCACCCTTCTTTTTCCAATTAGAAGGCCTTCCATGAATTTTCCAACAAGTCTCACGTGTGTGATAATAACGTTCGCAGTGATCACACCAGGGTTTACCATCTTTCTTACCATATTTCTTGTTGTCTTTATTGAAGTTGTTTGTGACAAGGGCAGAACCATCAGTTGCTGAGTTTGACTTTCCCATCACCACTCTTTGTTTAGTCTTCTCCCTTCTGATTTCTAAAAAGGTTTCTCGGATAGTTGACAGTGGATTATTTCCAAGAATTCAACCTCTTACTTCATCGAGTTCCTTGTTAAGACCAACAAGAAAAATGAAGACACTGTCGTTCTCTTGCGTCTTAATAAACTGAACACTGTCTTCAGTACACCTCCAGTTATAATCATAGCACTGATCCAACTCTTGCCAAAGGGCCATCAATTCATTATAGTAGGTAGTGACATCCATATCATTCTGCTTTAAATTCCATAACTTTGATTTTAGATCATAAATTTGAGAGAAACTTTTAATATCAGAGTAAGACAGTTTTACAGCATCCCAAACATCTTTTGCTGTAGGCAGATACATGTATGTTTTTCTCATACCTACCGCCATAGTATTAATAAGCCAGGCAATAATAGAAGAGTTTTCAGATTTCCAGAACCTGTAATTAGGATGTGTTTTTGCAGGCTCCGGAACATCACCTGTACGAAAACCCAACTTCCTTTTGCCTTCTAGAATAAGTCGAACAGTTTGGGACCATTCAGCGTAGTTTGAGCCATCTAGTTTCTGAACATTACCCTGAAGAGAGTTATTTTGACCACCACCTCCTGAGTTACTGTAACCACCATCAAATGGGTAGCCATAACCGGACCCAAAAAAGTAGTTGTCGGGATCACCTCTGCCATAACCGAACCCACCGTTAAAATTGTTGTTTGTCATGAACCTGTGCATTTCTGACATGGTAAATCCACTTCCTCCCCCGGAATTGTTGTTGGTGCCGCCGGAATTGACGTTGGCGCTGCCGCTGCCTCCACGACCTCCTCCGGGAGGAGATGGTGTTTGGGTAGGGCCCACCATAGTTTGGATCGGTCGGGTCGGATAAAAGAACAGAGCTTTACAGTATCACCTAGCCCTAACAGAGCTCTGATACCATATAGAAAAACATATGGGTGATAATTCTGTTATATTATTATGAAGAAAAAAGGACTCCTTTTATAGGAGAGAAAATATAAAATTAACTCATTTATTTTAGGAGTAATATAATGACACTTAAACAAGAAAATAAATAGGATTAAATAAGCAATATTAGTATTAAATAAGAAATATTTCAACAATTTATTCTTTTTTTTTTAATTTTAAAATAAGTGTTTTTTTATTGTAATATTAATGTAACATTTATTATTATTTTACATTATCATATTTTTATTTATTAATTTTTATATACACACTAAAAATTTAATACAATATGAGCATTACATGTAGTTTATAGTTTCTTAGTCCCTAAGAACATGAATATGACTTACTAGGCATTTAATAAGTTACTAATCTCCAAATCATATTCCAATTTATTTGATAATTTCAACACTCCCTTTTAAAATGGAACATATAAATCTCAGCCCCAAAGATTTGTAAAGATGTATGCTAGTTAATTGTTGGAACTAATAGATTTGGTGTCAACTTCTTTAAAACGGACTTTTTCTCAAACAAAATATCAATTCATTATAATATGTTTAATTCTCTCTTAAAACACTAGATTAGAAGTTATTGTTAGATTAATTATTTAATTAATCAAATAGATTTAAATAATCAATTATTAATTAATTATCGTATGGTCAATTGTTATTAAACACTAATTATTTATGAATTATTTGATTGAGTTTTGTGTCTTGATGGACCGTGATGGGTTGGATCATTCCGTTAAGCCCAATGAGAGGTCCTTGCCCTCAGTCGTTTAGCTATTTAAGTGTCGCCCGATTAGACAATTAATATACTTCTGAAAACCCTAAACGGCAATGAGGGTAGTAATCCTTTTATAATCACTCTAACCGTCAACAACTTCTCCAATTCTACAAGGTACACCGTTCCTATAATATTTGATTATTTTTTGATATAATAGTATGTTATAATTTGTATCTATTCGATTCTATTAAATTTATCAATTGGTATCAGAGCCTTGGAGATGCGTTTTATAGCTATTGTTTGAATTATAAGAATCATGAATTGGTGTATGGCTTGTGTATGTTTTGAGTCCGGCAAATTAATTGATTAAACCTGATAGAATAATTTTATATATCATATCCTTTGAACATGTTACATATGCCATGGTTATTCCTTAAATGGTTAATCCTATATATACTGATCATATGGTTTTACATCATTATTATTGATTTGAGATGTCTTTTATGACTTTTGTTTGAATCAAACCCTTGTTGTTGTACGATACCAAAACGAAATTTCATCGTAAATTCCTAACTGTATAACTTATTGACTCAGAAAAATTGTGCTACTTTATAGGAAAACTTTTAGGAAACCTTAAATAGTTATATTATTTATTTCTAATTCACTTATTATACTGTGGAGTGAAGAATATTCTTCTTTCATTTTTTATATTATATATTTGACATCAAAATGATTACTATTTTGGATCAATAATGAATCAGTTTATAGAGTAATTATCAACATTAATATCACAATATTTGATCATATTAATTTTGATAATTAATTATAATAATAATAATGATTAGTGTATATTTTCTTATTTATTGGACACATAATTTGTTCCCCTATTTATGTGTCAATGAAATTGTTTCATAAATTTTGTTATGAATTTTATTTATGAAAAAAATATTCTAAAATAAAAACTCTCTATTTATGTATAAATTGATTTTTTATTATATATTCAAATAAATATAAATCTAGTCTTATGGACATATTTGAAATCTTATTATTGAGTTTTATTTTAGATAAATAAGTAATAACTCTTAATTTGTATAATTGTATTTCCACCTATCGTGGATATAATTATACAAAATTTTCAATCTTAAATAAAATACAATCAATCTTAATTTGCATGATTGTAACTCACCTATCGTGGGTACAGTTGAACAAATTGTGTTTAGTAAAATAATTAAATTTATTTTAATTATAATAAATATTATATTAATAATAAGTATACCCTATCGGTGTGTTATTAATATAATTGTTGTTCAGTGTACTTCTGATTTTATACTTATGTCAATTATGGTTCGAACGAATACCTTATCAGTATTAGAATTTTTTGGTGGCATACAATTTGTACATTGTTGTTATACTTCTTATTAATTACAATTGATATTTTTATTTGAGATTAAAATAAATGAAATTTTCTTGTAAAGACATGTAAAGTTATTTTAATAAAATGAAATCCAATAATTTATTTTAATTTTTTTTTTAATTTCAATGGATTTCAATTCTCTATGTATTATGTAAATGATGGACATCCCCTATCGGTTTGACGTTACTTGACATGATCATTGTGTGATAGAGAAATTTTTTGAGTATTTGTTTAAATTTTTTTTAAAACTCTTGAATTAATAGCTCAACTATTATTCTCTATCAAGTGAGAGAATTTACATGTCAATTTTATAAAATGAGAATAAAATATTATTTAATATAATATTATTTTATGAAGACTTATATTGAGAATATTATAGTCTTATGTTAGTAATAAAGTTTATGACTACTTGTGTTATATCCTCAATATTAAATTTAATTAAAGTCTCATATTTTTCCGCTCCGTACAATGTAATATGTTTCTCAAACGTGTGTAGTTATATTTGTAGCATTTGAGTTTTGAGTGAATTATTAATATATTGTATAAAATCATATATTTTATTTAAAATTATATGGATTTGATCTTACTCAAATGATGGTAAATATTTTATATAATCATCATACTCTTTTCATGTGAAATTATTTAAATAATGACATATTTTATTACGTGCAAAATATGTGGTTGAGTTTGTAAAACTCTAATGTTGATATATTATAGAACCATTTCTCTGTATAGTTTTGCACTAAAAATAAAATTAGTATCCCATTGTATAATCAGAGTATTTAATATTAGTGGACTTTGATAAATCTTTATCATATTGGATCAGTGGGAGTGCATGTGTACACAATAACATAATCTGAAAAATTTTAGATTATAATTCTGATATTGTCATATATTCTGGCGCAATTTATAAAATATAACATATTCTAAAAAGACTTCAAAATACACAATAACTCTAAGAAGTCTTATTCTATTATACCGAGATATATATTATTCTCTTAATCTCGGGAAGGATCATAATATTATGTTTAGGTCACTCTTGTTGGAAAATGCACAATAATTCTTTAGCATGCAATAATATTGTGCAATTCTGTTACCAACATTCCACACTCTTGAGGTCATACATACTAAAGTACAAGTAAATAGCAATACTCCTATCGAGTATGATATTGTGTTATGAAGGTACTTCTGATTAAATGTAATTACTCTTGTAATAGGGTATCCCTATATGTAATTACTATTCTTTGACCTATGTGGATATTCTATGACCTATAATTTTAAACTCATTAGTATAATCACTAACCATAGACTTATACACATGAGTAAGTCTTAGGACATTTTGGGTTAGTGGGAGTTTATCATTAGCATATTCATATGCTTGGGTCATTCTTTATAACATAGTACTCTTAACTTAAATATGTTACTCTAAATTCATAATTCTTTATATAAAGTTGTGAGTTTTAATATGTATGATTTGTCTTCTCTATCGCAAGGTTGTCAAGATCGGGATCTTACTTAAGATCGGGAGGGCATAGTAAAATCGTAAAATTTAAGATCGTAACTAAGATCGGAAGATCCTACCCAATTATTTTTGTGAGATAGAGAGGGGGTAATAAGATTGTAAAACATAAGATTGTAACAAAAATCAGAAGATATTACTAAAATGAAAAAATTAAACTAAATATTTGAAATTTTTTTACATGATATTTTGGTAGGCAAGTGTATTTGTGGGAAAATGGCCACCGCCGAACCGTAATTGTTGCGTCTTGGCATCTTGTCAACCTTCTCAGCTTGTAATGGTGGTGGTTGGAAAATGACAAGTGTGGCTGAAAAACGACTGATCGTGGTCGGAACTGGCCAAGATCGCTCAAAATCAATGGTTTTACAATTTTTTTCATAATTTGACTATAACACGCAATTCTACTTAGGATCGGGATCGTTGGGGGTGTGTGAGATCGCAAAATCGTAAGATTTTAAGATCTAGATCGAGATCTTGACAACCATGCTCTATCGGATACAATTTCTGCAACGTTGAAATTTACTTCTTTTGTATTGATTAGTGTTTTGACCATTATTGATATTCTAATATTAAAATCAATATTTTTTTAATAATTGATTATTGTCATCCAAGTGGGAGATTGTTAGATTAATTATTTAATTAATCAAATAGATTTAAATAATCAATTATTAATTAATTATCGTATGATCAATTGTATTTAACCACTAATTATTTATGAATTATTTGATTGGGTTTTGTGCCTGAATGGACCGTGATGGGTTGAATCATTCAGTTAAGCCCAATGAGAGGTCCCTGCCCTTAGCCGTTTAACTATTTAAGTGTCGCCCCATTAGACAATTAATATACTTATGAAAACCCTAAACGACAATGCGGATAGTAATCATTTCATAATCATTCTTACCGTCGATAACTTCTCCAATTCTACAAGGTGCACCGTTCCTATAATATTTGATTATTTTTTGATATAATAGTATTCTATAATTTATATCTATTCGATTTTATTAAATTTATCAGTTATATGCAGTGTTGTCTGGTTCTCACAAGAAAATAGTTTCATTTATTGAGTGTCTCTTAAATTTTAATTCATGAAGAAGTTGTTTAATCAATCCTGCCTATGTTAACTTTACTATGCATAGCCGATTCCAAGTCCAGATTAAAGGAGAGAGTTATGTAAGGCAGTTGAAAGCCAATATAAAACTTTATCGAATCTCTATGACATGGATCATTTAGGAAATAGTCTCGAGATTAACAATTTGGACAGAAGTATGTTCCTGGATAAAACATTATGACGAAAGTTGATTTATATAACCGACCACACTTAATGGGATAAGGTTTGGTTGTTGTTGTTGTTGAAGAAGTTGTTTAATCCAAATGAGCTCACACGTGGCTACAATCATAACTATATTCAACTTCTGTCATAGATCTTGCAACCACATTTTGTTTCTTGTTGTTCCCTCGCTGGGTAGCAATTTCTAATTTAGTATTAGTAAGGTAAATGAGTTTTCTAACCAATGTTTGGTATATTTCAAAATTAGAATAAGGCTCCTCTGGTTGGGTAGAAATTTCTAATTTAGATCCATATACTAGTTTCTTTTGAGTATATTTAATGCATAATCTCTTTGTAAAAAGATAATGACTGAGCAACTTTAATTCCAAAAAAAATACTTCAGATCTTTGGTCTTAAAGCAGACATTTCTTTTTGTTGTCACAGTAACTATATTTATGATTATTATTTTATGGTTTGTTGAATTAATAATTTCCACTTACCAAAAATAATGAATCACTGTTGTCTTAATTGCTTTCTATTGAGTACTCTACTAGACAGACATGCATCCATTATAATATATGCTGCAACTAATTCATCAATGTAATACATCCTGTAAATAATAGTAACGAAATTGCATACATCTTTCATAGCAAACTGTAACATCCATTGTACTGTTTATAGAAAAGCATCCACACAACAACCAATAATAAACAACATCACACACAAATGACAGAAAAGAGAAGCATTGGTCTATTAATAGAGTACACATACCTTGAATATATAGTAGATAATTCAATTCAAGGAAATGATTTATTAAGCACACCATAGAAGGAATGAAAAGACAAACTGCATCTTCATGTGAGCTGCAACATCGAGAATATGAACCTGTTCGCATGGATACAGAAAACTATTATAATTGAGTATGACACAAGTAACTCAAGAGAACCATAAAATTGTTAGAGGAAAAAGTACCTTAATGTTTTAGATATTGAGTTGAGTAGGAATCGGGCGCAACTCATAGTCATGAAATTTTTCTCCTATTTTCTGACGAATTAGTACAAGCGGAATATGATTGATAATCCAATGACATGCTCCATCTTGCCATTGATCAATGCTGTCAACTAATTCAACCGCCATATCAGCAAATCCAAGGAATTGAAGGTTTTCCAAGTATTGAAGGTCTTGCGGAACCACCTTCAATTGAGGGTTGTTGTTAAATCTGAAATGCTGAAGACTGAGCAAAGCTCCATTTTCTATAGTGATGCAACTTAGTTTATTCAATCTAGTGAGATCAAGTTCCTTCAGCTTAGGAAACCCTCCAACTTTAAAATGCAAATTTTCACCAACAAATGCATCATCCCACAATTTCAACCTCAACAAATTTGGCAAATTCTTGAAAGAGTCTAGTGGATCATGTTCAAAGTTTGATAATCCAAGCCTTAGCTTCACAAGGTACTCGAGTTTTGGAATCCAATTAGGCAAATTTGTTAATCTACCTTTCAAGTTGAGCACTTTCAGTTTAGGTGGAGTTGATATAAAATCCAAGTCAAGGATTTCCTCCTCAGCTATAGCAGTAATATTTAGAGATTCGAGGTGCTTCATCTCTTGTATTGTAGCACATAATGCACTTCCATATGCTCCCCGCACACGCCTTATGCCTAACTTTCTTAACTGTATCAACTTTTTTAGCTCTTGGATAAGATCTATTCCACCATGATCTGCTTCCAGAAAGTAAAGTTTTTGTAAAGATGTCAAGCACCCAATACCCTGTTGCATTTGCACACCAGTGGTAAAGTTCAACATAGAGTAAAGCCTTTCATATTTTCTATAATACACTGGAAGAAGCCTTAGCTTTGTGAGCATGTTTATCTCTTCTGGTAACTCTTGCACTCGAGTTTGCCTTAGATCCAAGGTTTCTAAATTGATTAGCTTACCAATGGATCTGGGAAGAACGGTAACTTTTGTATGACTCAGGTTCAAGTACCGTAGATGGAAAAGATTCCCCAAGTTATCAGGAATAGAAAACAACAGAGAATTCTCAAAATCAAGCACTTTCAGAAGCTTGAACTTGGTGGATAATCCATCCATGAGCTTTTTAGGAGATTCATATTTGTTGAAAACAAATATAGCACGAATTCATGAGTTGCCAGTGTTTATCACGTCGTTGTTGGAGATAGCTGCTATAGAAAAGCGTTCAGTTATTCCAACAGTGACTTGTTCGTCATCTTTATGGCATAAATGACAGAAGCTTAAATCTTTCATTTTTCTAATGATCACTTTGCGCAACAAATCATGGACTTGGCAACTCTTGACTTTTCCATCAAATCCAACTTTGGTAACATTAACTAAACTTCTATGTATCAACTCTTTCAGGTTCTCTTCAGCAAGTTCTTCCAAAGTTCTTCCCTCCTCTTGCGTCACAAACTCTTCAGCTATCCATTGTCTGGTAAGCCTCTTCCTATTGATTATGTAGTCCTCAGGATATATACCAAAATACAACATGCATGATTCAAATGGTAAGGCAAGTCATCATAACTAAAAGATAAAATCTTTACTAAGTCATTCAAAAGCACATTGCCATGTAATTCCATTCTCAGATTTTGATTTACCTTTTCCCATTCAGAAATGTCTTGGGCTTTTGTTGACAAAAGACCACCAATGGCCACAATTGCTAGTGGTAGCCCTCCACATTTTTCAACAATTTCTTCAGACACACCCTTAAGTTTTGTTGGACATTGCCCTTTAAACGCCTTGTTGCAAAACACTTCCCATGCATTATTTGGAGGCAAAGGTTGTAGCCGGTGAACATGCACAGGAAAATATCTCACAGAATACTCTGCTACTTGCATTTTTCTAGTTGTCACAAGGATTCTACTTCCACTGTTATTATTAATTAAGGCACGTACAATCTCATCAGAAAATTTTTCGTTCCAGACATCATCAAAAACAACCAAGTACCTTTTTGACACAAGGTATTATCTCACTTGATTAATCAAAGTTACACCATCCATCTTCTGCAGTCCCCTCGGAATAGGCTCATTGCCGTCCTCGCAAAACTTCTTTATCATTTCTGTCAACAGCTCTCTGATAGTGTATGTTTGAGAAACCGTGATGAAAGATCTATAATCGAAGCTACTTTCCACTAGCTGGTTATCAAAAACATGCTTTGCGAGAGTGGTTTTCCCGAGTCCTCCCATGCCAACCACAGAAACCATCATGAGCTGATTGTTTCCCCCCACCAAACGACTAACCAATTCATCTCTTGGCAACTCAAACCCTACAACTTGAGTCTCTTCAATGAAATACAGAGCCATTCGAGGGTCACCGATTCTAGGAGCTTTAGTCCCTCTATGGCTTCCCGCTTCATTTTCAGACCGAAACTCAAACCCTACAACTTGAGTCTCTTCAATGAAATACGGATCCATTCGAGGGTCAGACCGAAACTCAAACCTCGTACTTCTTTTTTTGATTCTACCAAGTGACATCTTGATGTCTTGAATCTCAGAAACAATCTGATGATCTGTATTCAAGATTGTGTTCAAGCCCGGAATCATTTGGATCGCAGATTTGAATATAGATTGGCTTGCCTTCTCTGCCAAATACATGTTGTAGTAATCAATGACATCTTCGATCCGAAAAGACACTTCTCTCACCTGCTCCACCCATGTTTTGACTTCATTGGATCCTCCTCCTCCGCCATCATCAGAAGCATTTCTATCTGCATCCTTGAGGAAAGCCTGGATGCTCTCAAGCTCATCTTTGATGTCATTGAAGTCTCTTTCAATCCTCGCTACCGAAGCTCTTTCTTCTACTGCAAATTGGCCTAGCTCTTGCAAAACAAATGACACTGCAGTTTCTGCCATATCATTTCAATGTTTTCATCATGAATTTTTTTTAGCAATCCAATTAAGTTCAAGTAAAGTGCATTGTTTTGGTAACATAGTTGTGATTTGTGGGAAGAAGTTGACTATTGAATAGTTTAGTCTATATGACACTATTTTTCTATTGTGGTGTGGGGACAGATACAACTCTTTTCAATTTTGGCTGGCTATACTTTTGTTTTTTTTATATATTGCTTGGAGAAAATGTAGGTATAGTAGGTAGTTGTGAATGTTATTTCTTTAATCTTTGAAATTTGGGAAAGCAACAACTTACCATTCACTTTCTTACAACATGATCAATAGCAATGGCAATATGAAAAAGAGAATACATTGTCTTTTTCCAACTGCAATTAAAGATGATTATTTTGAATTTTATTTGTGCATTTCGACTATCTTTAGTTTCAAAATTGTTCAATTTTATCGAATGTTTGAAAACTAGTTGATGAACAAATATAATGTAGTAATGGATGTTGAGCGCATAAGCTTTTTTTCATCACTACAAGAAGTCAACAGACACACACTAACCTACTCCAAGACACAACTCTTTTGAGGTTCATTGCCAAAAATCCAGAAGAGAGTCACCATATATGTGAGAGGCAGCCACCAAACCCTAAAGGTCTGAGGGAAATTTTCTTAAAGAGATGGGAGAGGAAGGAAGGAAACATTTGATCATCATTTAGTCTTTTAACCGGTGCTTTTAGGAAAAAAATTAATGGTTGGGATTTAAGTATGAGTTGTTAAGTGACACGTCAACTAGAATTGGAGAAAATGTTTGATAGATAAGAGAGGTGACTCATGGTGCAAAGCCTTAAGGTTTGATAGATAAGAGAGGTGACTCATACTCCATAGCCTTAAGATTTTGGATGGATATGTGGTGTCAAATCTCTTAGATTTTGAACGTTTAACCCATTGACACTTCCAACCCTTCTCGGATCTGCCAACAAGTTGTATCAGAGTCATGGTTAGGTTCGGCAAGAGAGTGAAAGTGAAATTCTAATATGGATCAAGTCCAGTGATATGGGTGACTCACACTTGTGGGAGATATTATTGGGATTCAAATGTGAGTGGCTAAGTTTCACATCAATTAAAAATCGAGGAAATATTGACTATATAAGATAGGTGACTCATACACTCATTATTTTAAGATTTTGAGTGGATAAATAGTATCAAAGTCTCTTAGATCCTAAACGTTTAGCTCAATAACACCTCCAACACTCCTCGAACTCCCCCAACATTTACATTCTCCTTTCTAATTTCCTATATATTGATTTACAAATACTTAGGATACAAGCTAGCATGAGTCAATCTAACCATTTACTTAGCAATTTTGCCAAACTCATGGTCAATCTAACCAACTACTTAGCAATTACACACATAACAATATTTGAATTTAAAGCTACTTCCACACTTTTTCCAACTCACGGTCAATCTAACCATTTACTTAGCAATTACACATACAACAATATTTGACTTTAAAGCTACTTCCACACTTTCCTAAATAACAAAATCAGAAAGCATTGTATTATGTTCATTTCATTGACTTGTTCAAATGTTGCATTTGTAGCAGTGCAATTACACATACAATTACAATTTATTCTAACAATATCAAGATGATACAACACAAGAACAACTTCATACAGAAGAAGAAAAAAAATTTAGAACATTAAAAGAGAAAGAGTTCCTCATCCAGAGAAGGGGAATTAAAACCTATGGCTCCTAGCAGTAATTTATATACCCTTGGTGCTTAAAAAACCAACAAAAACATGTGTCATGGCTTAAGCCAACACTAGGGCAATGAGTAAAAATAGGAAGGAAAAAAACTAGAGTTCATAAACACAAGTTGTATCCTGCCATGTAACCACTGTGAGCCATTAATATCGCGAAGAGCTTCCCCGTTCATCTTGGAAAAAAAAGGAAAAAGACGAGGCGTGAAGAAAAAGAAAACGGTTACGCAGATATTTTCCTGCATCATTGACTTGAATTAAAACAACAACTTTATCTACATAGTATATTTGTCTTTCTCTTTTTTCACTGGTTCCTTCTCACAAACAGTATTTGTGAATCACGATGATGCTGAAGAGGAATATTTTTCAATGGTTCCGAGTTACCATTTGAGCCTGAGTTGAACCTTATCTGTATATAAAGCTAATGTTAGTTGTTAGGAAAAAATTATATAGGTCCAAAAATAGTTGTTATCTTTATCTGTAATTTTATGATGTAGATTGTTTTCGTGTCTTTCTCTCGTAATAGTAGCAAGAACAAGGACAAACCTCATATTTGTTGTGTAATGATGCCAACAATGTCGTAACAATTTGGATAACATATTTCTTCCCAACGCAAGAACGTGTACCGGATTCAAAAGGAAGAAATGATGCATTTTCGCTTGGATCTTTATAAGTTCTCATGGCAATCCCTTAAACCCTCGCGGGGAGATCCTCCTCGACACTTTACCCAGAATTTTGTTGAAGGTCCACCGGAAAACTCACGAGTACACCGGAAACTTCATAAGTTCCACCGGCGACAAACTCGTTCGTCATTGCAACGGTGTCGGAATCAACAAAAAACCTAAGTTCCTAACACTCTGACGATGGAGCCGGCGGCAAAAAATGACTCAACCACCGCCAGATATCAACATTCATCGGGATACACCCCTACTCTACCAAGTTTTCATCCTGACCGCATGCAAATCTAAGCAAAATAAGATTGAAACTTGCGTAAAACAGAGAAGGATGAGAAACTTACGTGGTCGAAGAGATAAAAAGCATGGTCGGCGAAGCCTGGTTGGTGCTCGTGCGGCGGTGGACGGTGGAAACGAAAACAGCAGCAGAAGAAGAGAGAGAAGCGAAAAATGAAAATGAATGCTTCCCCCCTCTATTTATAGACAGGTCAGAGGCACGTGCACGAGCATGCGCCTCGTAGGGCCATCATCATAACCCTAACACAATCATCATTACGCATTAAATGCGGCACGTGGCTCGATACACGCGTGGCACTCCATCCCTTCAAGTCCCATCAACCGTTGGGCTCCCCGTTCGTCGCATACACATGACACCTTTTCAGGTTCCTCGGGCACAGTGATAAGTGCAAATTGTAGCTATTTTTGTATATAAGTTTTGTTGCACTTATCGATACTTTTTGTTAAAATTGTTCGAATAAACCCCGCTTTGTTTGTAAATACGTTTACTTTACGTTATAGTGTATATATTGCGTTATCGTGTAAATATCATTGAGTTTAATTGTTTTCCATTTAATTTTGTAGGTATTAAAGCATTGATATTGAAGCATTTTTGAAGAAATTGAATTTCTGAAGCATGCTACGAGCGCGCTTAGCGCGCTCCTGGCCCAAGGAAGGAGCTAATTCCAGCAAGTAGCGCGCTTAGCACGGTTTGACCGCGCTTAGCGTGGTTTTAAGGCGGTTTAACAATTTTTTAGGGTGCGCTTAGCGCCAAGACCGGGCTAAGCGCGGTCTATGATTTTGACAGTCAATAAATAGGGGAAAAACACATTTTTTAGGGGATGGTTTTGGGGTTTTTGCTCCCAACTCCATCAAACTTCATTTCTTTAGTAGATTAGCTTAGAAAACATCATGGAAGCTTGCATTTGGATGATCCGGGGTGGATTTCTCATTGATCGGCTCTGACAACCTACAAAGTGTTTGGTTCATTTCTGATTTTCTTCATGTCTTTCTTCTTTGTTGGGTTTGTATATGTTTTTACTTTGATCTTATGTATATTTTTTGATCATGGTGTTGTATAAAATCCGCTTTACAAATCTTTATCGATGATTGTCTCTGATTTTTACTTTATGCGCGGGGTTTGAGTTGTGTTAGAGATAAACATCACAAACCTTCATTAGGGATGATTATCTGTTAGTTCTGGATGCTAGAGATAGATTTAGAGCTAACAATCTATTTGGGTGTCGAAGCTTAATGCCTTCGTGTTAATTGAGTCGAGTGCGAGAGTGTCGACAAGAGTAATACGGTTTTTCTCTCAGCTCGGTGTGTCAGAGATGAACACTATTGAGAGCGATGCTGGATGATATTGAGGAGTATTGTAGGTTGAGTATAACTGGTCGATAAGTTTAAGTTTGTGACGAGTGGAATATATATATATGCTTGATAAGTCTTTTCTCTCTGACGAATGAATTTTCTTGTGTTAATATTTACTTTTCTGTTTTTATGTTTCAACCAATTCTAAACCCAAACTCATTAACATTTAATTTGTCGAACGGTAGTTTAATAGCACCGATCTCTGTGGACACGATAAATTCCTGAAAAAATACTTGCAAAAACTTTTGTTGCTTGGCGATATTCTGCTTCCAACACACAGCTACCCTCGAGCACCACGAAACGACCCCGTCTTAGTTACGGGCGTCGACCACGTTTACTCCTCCTCGGGACCGCGGGCTGCCCTTAAGTCATCACTCATATGCTCAAGAGTAACGACTTGGGGGGCTCCTGTTCAAGACTAACCCAATGGTTAGGCATGACCCAATCCACTTCTGCACCCAGAACGGCCCAATAGCCTAAGCCTTGCCAGTTAAAGGCAAAGGGAAGCATTCTCCCCTCTGCCCCTCCGCTGAGGAGGGCTGGCCAGCTGACCCCCAGGATCAGCTGCCCTTCGTCACATCTCTGCTTGTCACGCACGGTTCAACCATCCAGGAACGGTCACGACGCTCTTGCCCGCAACCACACCCTTGCTCGTAGCAACGGCTAGTTCCGAGCATGTCTGCTCGTCTCAACGGCTAGTTTCTGGCAGTTACCTATTTTTGGGGAGCGAATATCTCGTCTCGAAAATAGAGACCAATGCGCTGGGGGCATTATAAATACCATCTCCTTTGAGAGGGTCAGGGATTCAAAAAACCATCCTAAGACATACTCACTTTGTACTTGCCTTCTCTTCTCCCGATTCTTACTTTAACATCGAAGTGCCATATAGGTACACCCCCTCCTCCTCCTTGGAATCCAGCAACGAAGTCGAAGTCTCTGGCCCATTTTAGATTTTGATCAACCAGAAAGATCATATATATATATATATATATATATATATATATATATATATATATGTGGGAAGAGAATATTCCCTAGAATAATCATTATTATATCTATGTAATTAATACTACGATATGTATTTTTTCCTATATAATTCAACTTCCGCTGTGCTATTCGACACACGGTTTAATCTAAATGTCTCTGAGTCTCGCTTATTTCAACATAAACTAAAAAAGGTGTCACACAATTACTACAAGCAACCCTACAAGCAAGAAAAGCAAAAAAAAACTAACAGATAAATTACGGAGATGCATCTCCAGATCTTGGAAATCCAAACGTTGAAAAATCACAGAGATGCATCTCCAAAATTTCCTACAACTTTCATCTACGTCAATGGCAGTAATGCATAACGCCAAACCCCAAAAAATAATGTATTGATCATTACTTTTAACTATCAAACACGTTTCTTATTATGCATAAACTATCAATCATACAAAAACTATCTATTTCATAACCTAATCATCACTTTCTACAAATTTTTACAAAAACTAAAAAAAGTTTACAAAAATAAAAAACTTACAAATTAAGAGCTTACCTCAGTGTTGAATGATCTCTTTGATTTACTTGATGTTGATGGAAGAAGCTTTGAACTTGGTTGATTGATTTTGAGAGAATGTGAGTTGAGAGAGTTTGAGAAATATTTATAATTGTTTTCTTAGAAGTGAGGAAGGAGAATGGGCTATGGCGCGTTTTAGAACAAATAGCGTCTGGAGATGCATCTCCGTAATATTTACGAAGATATATCTACGTAATTTTTTCACATTAAGTCAGACTTCTATTGACTTTGGACGCGTTCGGAGATGCATCTCTGGAATCTGGAGGCATTTTTATATTTTCACGTGGTACCTTAGTAATATATAGTATGCATTAAAAAATTCTCAAATTTTATGTTGATGTCAACGCCCGCAAAAGTCTGAAATAAACGAAACAACCATATTAGAGAAGTCTAAAACTTTGATTGATCCATTTTATAAAAAAGTGTGGAAAAAACGGACCCGACGGACTCAATTTTCCTATATGTGTTCTGTTTAAAACAGGCATTTGTGTTTTTGTTGTCACAGTAAATTTACTTATGGTTATCGTTTGGTTTGTTGAATTAATAATTCCAATTTACCAAAATTAATGAATCACTGATGTCTTAATTGTTTACTATCTATGAAATCCGGACTCGAACACGGACACGAGATACAATACGGATATGGGGACTCCACTAATGTCGAAAACATAAGACACAAATACATCTAAACATATTTTATATATTAATATAATAATGCAATTTATGAGCACAATTTATAAAAAGTTTAAAATGAGAAGTAAAATTTATGTTTATTTAAAATTAATATTTTCAATCAACGTAAAAAAACATAAATCCAACAAAACAAAATGATACAAATCATATCATAGTCACTCCACATTGAGAAAATCAGCCTCTAAGTCAGACTCATCCAAAGACAAGTCAGGAACTTCAAGAAATCAAATGTCATCTAATGTATGTATAGTGCGGCGGCGAAGAATAAAAATCCAGACACATCTAGAAAAATAAAATAAAAATTTAAAATAGAAGATGGAGAAGATGAAAAAATCATGTGAAAACAAAAACAGCAGTGTGCGACAAAGATGAAAAAATTCTGAGAAGATAAATAAAATCTTATAGAGACAAAAGAGTTGAATATAAAAAAATGAGAAATTTTAGTTGTGTTGTTTTTATAGTGGGGAAGTGGAATATGAAAGATAAATTTATTTATTTTTTAATTCTGAAAATTTTTTTGTTGGTTTTTTTTATTTATTTTGAAAATTTTTGAGTTGTGTCATTTTTTATTTAAAATAAGGTGTCATATCGGCATCCGTTGCGATTCAATATTTTTTTCATTGGACACTTCAAAACCCTGTCAGATATGTGTCGTACGCATATCCGTGTTGGACACGTGTCCGATACGGCGACTCGCTGTGTGAATGGCGTTTCGAAGCTTCATAGCTTACTATTCAGTACTCTACTAGACAAGTATGCATCCAGTATGATATATTCTCACAATTATCATCATGATTTCAGAGTCAAGTGTCCATGACTTCAGGACTCTTGCAAATCATCATGATTTCAGAGTCATTCATACAACAATTATCTGCCACATGTATATTTCATCAAAATGTAATACATCCTGTAAATAATAGCAACGAAGTTGCATACATCTTTCATATCAAATTGAAACATCCATTGTACTGTTTACATAAAAGCATCCACACAACACAACAACCAATACTAAACAGAACCAGAAATAACAGAAAACAGAAGCATTGGTCTATTAATAGAGTACACATTCCTTGATTATATAGTAGATAATTCAATTCAAGGAAATAATTTATTAAGCACACCATAGAAGGAATGAAGACACAAACTGCATCTTCATGTGAGCCGCAACATCGAGAATATGAACCTGTTCGCATGGATACAGAAAACTATTATAATTGAGTATGACACAAATAACTCAAGAGAACCATAAAATAGTTAGAGGAAAGAGTACCTTAATGTTTTAGATATTGAGTTGAGTTGGAATCGGGCGCAACTCATAGTCATGAAATTTTTCTCCTACTTTCTGACGAATTAGTACAAGCGGAATATGATTGATAATCCAATGGCACGGTCCATCTTTCTCTAGATCAATGCTATCGACTAATTCAACCGGCATATCAGCAAATCCGAGAAATTGAAGCTTTTTCAAGTTTTGAAGGTCTCGCGGAACCACCTTCAGTTGAGGATTGTTGTTAAATCTGAAGTGTTCGAGACAAAGTAAAGCGTCTTTGTCTATCGATACCGAACTTAGTCTATTTAGTCTAGTTAAATCCAGCTCCTTTAGCTTATGAAACCCTCCTTTCTGAAAATGCAATCTCTCACCAGAAAACGCATCATCCCACAAATTCAGCCTCAACAAATTCGGCAAATTCTTCAAAGAGTCTAGTGGATCGTCTTCGAAGTTAGACAAACCGAGTCTTAGCTTCACAAGATACTGGAGATTTGGAATCCATTTAGGCAACTTTGTCAGTTTGCATTTCAAATTGAGCACTCTAAGATAGGTAGGAGCTGATTCAAGATCCAAGTCAAGGATTTCATCCTTAGCTATTGCACCGATGTTCAGAGATTCAAGGTGTTCCATCTCTTGTATTGCTTCACATAAAGCGTTTCCGTATTCTCCCCGAACATGCTTTATGCCTAACTTTCTTAACTGTTTCAACTTTTTGAGCTCTTGGACAAGGTCTTTTCCACCATGATCCGCGTCCAAAAAGTAAAGTTTTTGTAAAGATTTCAAGCTTCCAATACCTTTTTGCATTTTCACTCCGATTGTAAAGTTCAACATAGCATAATGCCCTTCGTATTTTCTATAATAAGCCGGAAGAAGCCTTAGCTTTGTGAGCTTGTTTATCTCTTTTGGTAACTCGTGCACCGGAGTTTGCCTTAGATCCAAGGTTTCTAAGTTGACTAGCATGCCGATGGATTTGGGAAGAACGGTGACTTTTGTATGACTCAGGTTCAAGTACCGTAGATGGAAAAGATTCCCCAAGTTATCAGGAATAGAATTCAACAGAGAATTCTCAAAATCAAGCACTTTCAGAAGCTTGAACTTGGTGGATAATCCATCCATGAGCTTTTTAGGAGATTCGCCTTTGTCGAAAACAAATATAGCACGAATTCCTGAGTTGCCAGTGTTTGTCACGTCGTTGTTGGAGATAGCTGTTATAGAAAAGCGTCTAGTTATTCCAACAGTGACTTGTTCGTCATCTTTATGGCATAAATGACAGAAGCTTAAATCTTTCATTTTTCTAATGATCACTTCGCGCAACAAATCATGAACTTGGCAACTCTTGACTTTTCCATCAAAGCCACCTCTCGAAACATTAACCAAACTTCTTTGTATCAACTCTGTCAGGCACTCTTCAGCGGCTTCCTCCAAAGTTCTTCCCTCCTCATGCCTAACAAACCCTTCGGCCATCCATTGTCTCGTAAGTCTCTTCCGATTGATCGTGTAGTCCTCAGGATATATACCAAAGTATAGCATGCATGATTTCAAATGGTAAGGCAAGTCATCATAACTAAGAGATAAAATCTTGACTAAACTAGTCAAATGCACGTTGCGATCTAGCTCCATTCTCAGATTTCGACTCACCTTTTCCCATTCGAACATGGTTTTGGCTTTTGTTGACAAAAGACCACCGATGGCCACAATTGCTAGTGGCAGCCCTCCACATTTTTGAACGATTTCTCTGGACATCTCCTCGAGTTCTGTTGGACACCGCCCTCTAAACGCCTTGCTGCAAAACAGCTCCCATGCTTTGTTTGGAGGCAAAGGTTGTAGCTCATGAACATGAACAGGAAAAGAGCTCTTCGAATATTCTGCTACTTGCATTTTTCTAGTTGTCACAATGATTCTACTTCCTTTATTATTACTAATCAAGGCATGTACAATCTCATCGGAAAAATTATCTTTCCAAACATCATCGAATAAAACCAAGTACCTTTTCGACGCAAGGTATTGCCTCACTTGATTAATCAACGCTTCGTCGTCCATCTTCTGCAGACCCCTCGGAATAGGCTCATTGCCGTCCTTGCAAAACTTCTTTATCATTTCTGTCAACAGCTCTCTGATAGTGTACGTTTGAGAAACCGTCATGAAAGATCTACAATCGAAGCTACTTTTCACTAGCTGGTTATCAAAAACATGCTTTGCGAGAGTGGTTTTCCCGAGTCCTCCCATGCCAAACACAACAACGAACTTGAGCTCCTTGTTTCCCTCCACCAAGCATCTGACCAACTCATCTCGCGCGGACTCAAACCCTACAACTTGAGTCTCTTCAATGAAATACGGAGCCATTCGAGGGTCACCGATTCTAGGAGCTTTAGTCCCTCTATGGCTTCCCGCTTCATCTTCAGACCGAAACTCAAACCTCGTACTTCTTTCTTTGATTCTACCAAGTGACATCTTGATGTCTTGAATCTCAGAAACAATCTGATGATCTGTATTCAAGATTGTGTTCAAGCCCGGAATCATTTGGATCGCAGATTTGAATATAGATTGGCTCGCCTTCTCTGCCAAATACATGTTGTAGTAATCAATGACATCTTCAATGCGAAAAGACGCTTCTCTCACCTGCTTCACCCATGTTTTGACTCCATTGGATCCTCCTCCTCCACCATCATCAGAAGCCTTTCTATCTGCATCCTTGAGGAAAGCCTGGATGCTCTCAAGCTCATCTTTGAAGTCATTGAAGTCTCTTTTAATCCCCGCTACCGAAGCTCTTTCTTCTACTGCAAATTTGCAGCTTTCTTTTATCACAAATTGGCCTAGTTCTTGCAAAACAAATGACACTGCAGTTTCTGCCATATCATTTCAATGTTTTCATCATGAATTTTTTATAGCAATCCAATTCAGTTCAAGTAAAGTGCATTGTTCTTGTAGCATAGTTGTGATTTGTGAGAAGTTGACTAATGAATAGTTTAGTCTATATGACACTATTTTTCTATTGTGGTGTGGGGACAGATACAGCTCTTTTCAATTTTGGCTGGCTATACTTTTATTTTTTTATGTATTGCTTGCAGAAAATGTAGGTATAGTAGGTAGTTGTGAATGTTATTTCTTTAATCTTTGACATTTGGGGTAAGCACCAACAAGGACTGAATATTTAATTTGGTTTATGGATTTGTATTTTTGTTTTTAAATAAGAAAAAGTTATATGGTAATAAAAGATGTTACCTAGAAATTGCTCCCAAGCTAAAAAGACACAAATAAACCAAAAGCAACAACTTATCATCCAGTCTCTTGCAACATGATCTATAGCAACGGCAATATGGGAAAGAGAATACACTGTCTTTTTCCAAATGCAGTTAAAGATGATTATTTTGACTTTTATTTGCGCATTTCGACTATCTTTAGTCTCAAAATTGTTCAATTTTATCAAATGTTCAAAAATTAGTTGATCAACAGACACACACTAACCTACTCCAAGACACAACTCTTTTGAGGTTCATTGCCAAACACCCAGAAGAGAGTCACCATATAGGTGGGAGGCAGCCACCAAACCCTAAAGAGAAATTTTCTTAAAGAGATGGGAGAGGAAGGAAGGAAGCATTTGATCATCATTTAGTCTTTTAACCGGTGCTTTTAGGAAAAAAACTAACGGTTGGCATTTAAGTATGAGTTGTTAAGTAACACGTCGAGTAGAAATGAAAGAAATGTTTGGTAGATAAGAGTGGTCACTCATGCCCTATAGCTTTAAGGTTTGGTAAATAAGAGAGGCGACTCATGCCCTCATAGTCTTAAGGTTTTGGATGGATATGTGGTGTAAAATCTCTTAAATCTTGAACGTTCAACCCATTGACACTTCCGAGCCTTCCCGGACCCTCCAACAAGTTGTATCAAAGTCATGGTTAGGTTCGGCAAGGGAGTGGAAGTAAAATCCTAATATGGATTAAGTCCAGTGATATGGTTGACTCACACTTGTGGAAAAGATTATTGAGATTCAAATGTGAGTGACTAAGTTTCACATCAACTAGAAATGGAAGAAATATTGAATATATAAGATAGGTGACTCATACACTCATTATTTTAAGATTTTGAGTAAATATATATTATCAAAGTCTCTTAGATCCTAAACGTTTAACTCAATGACACCTCCCACACTCCCCGAACTCCCCAACATATACATTCTCCTTTCTAATTTCACATATATTGATTTACAAATACTTAGGATACACGCTAGCATGAGTCAATCTAACCATTTACTTAGCAATTTTGCCAAACTCACGGTCAATCTAACCATCTACTTAGCAATTACACACATAACAATATTTGACTTTAAAGCTACTTCCACACTTTTGCCAAACTCATGGTCAATCTAACCATTTACTTAGCAATTTTACACACACAACAATATTTGACTTTAAAGGCAATTCCACACTTTCCTAAATGACAAAATCAGGAAGCATTGCATTAAGTTCATTTCATTGACACTTTCAAATGTTGAATTTGTAGCAGTGCAATTACACATAAAATTACAACTTATTCTGACAACATCAAGATGATACAATACAAGAACAACTTCTCACAGAAGTAAAAAAAAAAAGTTTAAAACATCAAAAGAGAAAGAGTTCCTCATCCAGAGAAGGGGAAGCAAAACCTATGGCTCCTAGCAGCAATTTATATACCCTTAGTGCTTAAAAAACCAACAAAAACATGTGTCAAGGCTTTAAGCCAAACACTAGGGCAATGAGTAAAAATAGGAAGGAAAAAAACTTGAGCTCATAAACACAAGTTGTATCCTCCCATGTAACCACAGTGAGCCATTAATATCGCGAAGAGCTTCCCTGTTCATCTTGGAAAAAAAAAGGAAAACTACGAAGCGTGAAGAAAAAGAAAACGGTTACGCAGATATTTTCCTGCATCATTGACTTGAATAAAAACAACATCTTTATCTATATAGTATACTTGTCTTTCTCTTTCTTTCACTGGTTCCTTCTCACAAATAGTATTTGTGAATCAGGATGATGCTGAAGAGGAAAATTTTTCAATGGTTCCGAGTTACCATCTGAGCCCGAGTTGAACCTTATCTGTATATAAAGCTAACGTTAGTTGTCACAGAAAAATTCTCTATCTGTAATTTTATGATGTAGATTGTTTTCGTGTTTTTCTCTCGTAACAGAAGTAGCAAGAACAAGAACAATTATTCACACGACAAACCTCATAGTTGTTGAGTATTGATGCCAACAATGTTGCAACAGCTTGGATAACAAATTTCTGCCCAACGCAAGAACGTGTACCGGATCCAAAAGGAAGAAATGATGTATTTTCGCTTGGATCGTTTAGTACAAACGAGCTGATTCCATAATCAAGTTGTTCTTCAGAACCTAGAAGAAATATCAATATCGAAAGATTAGCGATGGTATCGAGTATTGCAATACAGGCACGTCAGGGTAGTAGACATAATCCACAGAGAACGACTGAAACATTATTAAACTACAAATCTCGAGGTTACTTATAAGATACGAAACCTGTCAGCTAAGTAACGAGATTCGTACCTGATCGTTCTGTAACGTTTGACAGAAACCGGTATGGATTAAAATCACTTGCATCTTTCCCCCAATTGAAGTCATCTTTCTGTACCAATTGAACAGGAACAACCAGTACAGCTCCAGCAGGTACGGTTACACCATTTGCGAATCTCAAGTCTAACACAAGGATGAACATTAATGAACAAGAAGTTAAATTTCCGGATTTCGCGGATATAAATATAATCATTGCATATATTACATAATAATCTATATTATAGTTGCGGCAGTTAAGAGTAAGCAATATCTCACCTTGTTTCATAGAACACCTCTGCAACATGGGACCGGTGGGGAGAAGACGCACAGATTCATAAATTGTAGCCAATAACAAAGGCATCCTATAAACATCTTCATGCTCGTATTTTGACGGGTTTCTCCCAACCATGCTAATCTCCGAATAAACCTGTAAATGCATATGAAAATAAGCAATAGGGAATCGTATAAGATTCAGTATAGGATAAAAACCGGATACGTAAAGGCAGAATAAACAAATTGCTACCTTATCCTGCATTTCCGAATTCATGATAAGATTAGTCAACACATTGGCGATTAAAGCAGCTGTAGTTTGAGATCCATGAAGCATCACGGGCATGATGTTGCCGTAATGTTCTTCCTTAGAATTTTGCTGATCATTTGCTGATTTTGTTTCTGGGTTGGAACTCTCACTACGAACATTTTGATCGATATGGTCTAAAATCTCGCGGCACTTTCTGCAATGAAGAATGTCTTCTGTTAAGCATCTTAACTTTTTACATAACCGTCGATATCTCCAAAATCCTCGATTCCAAAACGGAGTAACATTATAGGAAGCCCAACAGCAAGCCTCTTTAGCAATCATCATAAGCAGTTCTTCATATATTGCAGCCTTCGGCCATGTCAAGAAGCCGTCTCCGAAGCATGTGGCTCCCATTAATGTGAAAGCCATATGCAGAGAAACCAACTCACGGCTAATGCTTCCTCTGACTCGGATGTTTTCTATTTGATCTACGATAAAGTCTGCAGCCTTCCTAGGATTCAGATCAGTCGTTTTCATCAATCGTTCGTCCAATTCTGTTGCCAATAACTCCCTTCTCTTTTGAACCTAAAGAGAATTTAAATTAAATTCAAAGCAGCTATATTCAGAATTCGAACATGTGAGTTTACGAAAACAACTTATGCCATCTTCATAAGTCTTCCAGATAGACTATGAAAACAACTTATAACTTATTTACGAAAAAATTGTCAGTTAAGAACCTTTTTATATGAAGGAGAAAAAAGGCTCGATTGACCAAATGCTAAACGAAATGCTTTTCCGGTAAAAGGCAACTTATCCTCAGCTTTTATGAGCATCTCTTGAATTAGCTCTGGATCTTTAACTGACACAAGAAGCTTAGTAGGACCTAACCACAGCTTAACAATCGATCCATACTTCTCGTGAGATTTCGATAACACATCTGAAAATCGAAAGGTCAAGCACGCAATTAGATTACTGAGAGATAAAATTCTTCATACAATAATGAAACCATAAAAAGACAACTTTTAATTTTCAATTCTAACAATTCAGACAATATATATATTAAGAATTACATTCACAAAGGCTCGAAGTCAAGAATTCAAATTCCCTGCAGTCAAGGGATCCCGCACTAATGCAGTAGGGATATCAGTGGTCATCATTAGGATCATATGCCCCCAAAAATGTAGATTTTACTTATAATTATTTTGAATATTTTTAGAACTTAACATTCTGGATCGTTCGCAAGCCCAAGACAGAGAGTCCCAATGATACAACGGAAGTAGTCAAGCGTGCAGAACAGACACACCTTTTCCTCCTTGGAGATAGGCTATTTCGTCTACGAGAGCGTTACCGACCGTCCAGATCCATCTGACGGCTGACTGCGATCCACATCTCATTCCATGCTTTCAATTGCCAATCATTTCTCTTATTTAAGAGGAAAAACACGTCATTTATCAGGTATTCAAATTCATTTTCATTCACGCATCATTTTTCACTTTTTTACTGACTTAAGCATCAAAGTACTAATCTAGCGCATTAGCCCCCTCTCCACTACATCAGAAGTTTAAGATCACTTTAGCGTGTTAGCCCCCTCTCCACTACATCAGAAGTCTAAGATCACTTTCTTACTGACTTAAGCATCAGTGTACTAATCTAGCGCGTTAGGCCCCTCTCCACCATATCAGAAGTCTAAGATCACTTTCTTAGTAACTTAAGCATCAGAATACTAATCTAGCGTGTTAGCCCCCACTCCACCACATCAGAAGTCTAAGATCACTTTCTTACTGATTTAAGCATCAGTGTACTAATCTAGCGCGTTAGGCCCCTCTCCACCATATCAGAAGTCTAAGATCACTTTCTTAGTAACTTAAGCATCAGAATACTAATCTAGCGTGTTAGCCCCCACTCCACCACATCAGAAGTCTAAGATCACTTTCTTACTGACTTAAGCATCAGTGTACTAATCTAGCGCGTTAGGCCCCTCTCCACCATATCAGAAGTCTAAGATCACTTTCTTAGTAACTTAAGCATCAGAATACTAATCTAGCGTGTTAGCCCCCACTCCACCACATCAGAAGTCTAAGATCACTTTCTTACTGACTTAAGCATCAGAGTACTAATCTAGCGCGTTACCCCCTCTCCACCACAGCAGAAGTCTAAGATCACTTTCTTACTGACTTAAGCATCAGTGTACTAATCTAGCGCGTTAGGCCCCTCTCCACCATATCAGAAGTCTAAGATCACTTTCTTAGTAACTTAAGCATCAGAATACTAATCTAGCGTGTTAGCCCCCACTCCACCACATCAAAAGTCTAAGATCACTTTCTTACTGACTTAAGCATCAGAGTACTAATCTAGCGCGTTACCCCCTCTCCACTACATCAGAAGTCTAAGATCATTTTCTTACTAACTTAGGCATCAGAGTACTAATCTAGCCCGTTAGCCCCCACACTCCACCACATCAGAAGTCCAAGATCACTTTCTTCCTGACTTAAGCATCAGAGTACTAATCTGGCGCGTTAACCCCCTCTCCACCACATCAGAAGCCTAAGATCACCGTAGCAAGCTCTACCTCCTCATTTACCGATCAATTATGGTTTCGCTACGGAACAAATACCATAAAAAAAATACTAAAAACTCAACAACAAATTCCTAAAAGAACAACAACTATAAATCAAAATCAAAATCAACAACTAACATATAATATATAATACAGTAAGAGAAAAACAAAGATAATCACCAGTAAAATTGTCTTCAGAAAGAAGCTTGAAATGTCCAAAAAACGATGAACCTGGAGGTCCAGGAACGGTTCTAGCTTTATACAACAAAGTGAAAACATTGAAGAGTCTTCTAAGCAAAAGAGAAGTGATAACAAGAAGAAAAAGCCATAGAAAAGCATTGAACTCTCTTGCTGCAAAGTCTCTAAGAAGCTGAGAACGAGTATAGAGAAGAGTGTTGTTGTTACAGGAAGATGAAGATCTGATTTTGGAGTTGAGAATAACAATTCCTATAAAAGTGTTTGGAACAGAAAAGGAAGAAGAATCAGTGAAACATGATGATGGATCCTTCATTTTGTTATGACTTTTTGTTCTGTTTTTCTTATTGGTGTTTAGAGAGAGAAAGAGAAACAACGTTGTTGTTTGTTTTTATTGGAGTGTGTGACGGTGTCGTTTTGTTACAATTATTGTGATTGTGAGTGAGATGAGAAAATTGTGATGTTGTTTTTTTGTTGTTGTTGTCATGATTGGAGGCTAATCATGTGAGTTTAGTTAATTGGCTTGATGGATACTTAACAGATTAACTAATTTTTGGATTTGGATTTAGAGGTTTTTTTTGGTAATTAGAGTTTCTTAAGAATTTTAATCGATTATTAAGAAAATTTTGTGTCATAATCAATTGTGTAATACGATATTAATTATAGATCGAGTTTTGCTATATAATCAATTATAAAGACTTTTTAATCAATTATGATTCTATTTAAAATGTTTTGTGTAACACCCCAGTTTTGGTCTTTTATTTTAATTGAGTCGTTTGGATTATTTTATTTTTGACTTTTATGTGAAAATATGTTATTTTTCGTCATAAATATATTTTATCGGGTTTTGGAAACGTTTGCGAGATATTTGAGTGTAAGGGTATTTTGGGCATTTGGGTGTATTTTGTTAAGTTAGTAAAGAAAAGAAAAATAGAAATAGAGAGAAAAATAGTAGAAGAGAAAAAAAAGAAGAAAATAGAAGAAAAGAGGAGAAGAGAAAAAAGAGAGAAATTGGAGAAAAAGCTTGGGAAATCAAGAGAACAAGTTCTAGGAATCGATTAATCGGGTAAGGGTGTGAAACTCGATTATCTTATTGTTGTGTATGATTATGTATGTGTGGTTGCATGTTGTATTGTCTCGTTCGGTAGTTTTTCGGATATAGGTCGAAATCGTGTAATCGAGTAGAAATCGATGTTTTCACGGACGGAATTCGATATAATCTGGGTTGTATGATCTCTATATGTGTATGAACCATTGCTAGTAATTGTTTTGCTGTTGGAAATGATTTGGGGAAGAAAATGGAAAAAAATTGGAGGTATGGAACAGTGTTCACGCAGCAGAATTTTTCTGCTTCTGGTGCAGAGCGTCGGGCGAAAGGCCCTGAGCGCCGGGCGATGCGTCCTTTTCGCCGGGCGGTTCAAGAGGCGCAGAGGTGCCAAGCTTCTGCCTCTTTGAATTATTTTGGGGGATTGGTATCGCCGGTGTTTCGCCGGGCGAAGCAGAGGCGAAGCGCGTTTCGTCGGGCGGTGAGCATGCTTCGCCGGGCGGTTGGTTGTTTTTGAAAACAATTTTCCTTTTTTTTAAATCCATATCTTTCGAACCGTATTTTCGATTTAAGTGATATTTATACCGTTAGAAAGCTTATGAAATGCACTTTTGGGTGATGATAATTTTGGAATTGTTAGCCGATTTAATTATGTCAAAAAATCAGGAATAGTGTCGTTTTGTCGACTTTTGCTGTTATAATTGTGTGAATTGGATGTGTAAGGTACACCGTACTGTTAATATGAATGTTGTATGGATTGTGTGCTGTGTTGGGATAAGAATACTATGTGTCGATGATGATTTGTGGCCTAAGGGCAAGAAAATACTATGTGTGATATTTGATGATAAATGCATGATCATGAATGTGTGTATGTATGCAATGTGAATGTCATGAGTCATTGTATGTCAAGCATCATGATATGTATTGTGGAAACGTCCTGAGTGGCGATTTAATTCCTGAGGGAATTTGCTATAACATCGTGTGCCTCGAAAATATGAGGCGCTGCCTGAGGACCTAAAGCGATGGTTGTAGACGATCTCGTGCCCATGATGGGACTTAAAGCAATCCATAACGTCGTGTGCCTCGAAAATATGAGGCGATGCCTGAGGACCTAAAGCGACGGGGTGAACATCGTAGACCCGACGGGGTGTTACTTGAGATTCTCAGTAACGAGCGATGGTTCCAATAGTTCCTGAGTGAACTGGTGATGAGACATGAGAAACAATGGAAGTCGGTACCGCATGGCATGTGCATAGAGTCGTTGTGTCGGTCTCTGTGTATTTGCATAATCATGGATTAAATGTGTATGTTAATTGTGAATGTGATAATGTGATGGAATATGTATAATTGTGTTGATGAGGAATGTATTATGGGTGATTGACGTGTATTGGTGATGAATACCTGATAATTGTACTGTGTTATGTTTTATTCGATTGTGGTGCATTTGTGGTGAGAACTTTATACTTGTGTATTTTTGTGTTATATATAATTTTACTCAACGGTATTATGATTGTTTTTCTCGCCCTTTTGCTGTTTTATAATGCTCTATGAGGCATTGCAGATTAGAGTTGCTGGAGGTCTTTTTGTGAAGCTTTGCGTCTTCATTCTTTTGTCGGTCGGCTCTGAGATATGTGACACCGGGTAGTTAGGGTGGCCGTGTTGTGATTATTTGTGTAATCTGTATATATCTCTTTGACTTGTACATGTATAACTTGGTGTATGACAACTTTCATGATGTATATATGTTATTCAGTTTTAGATTTTCTGCTTTTATTCTAAAATCTGAAATGTGGGTGTGTAAGGAACTGAGTTCCTCTGTGATTGCTACCCACTGTTGCATATCTTAATGAGCAGGTGTTGTATGTTATGTGGTTTTCAAATTGATGTGATGCTCTCTGTCTATCCCATGTTTTTAAATATACTCTGATGAAATTTCGAATTTTTTAATTTCCCGCGTTAATAGCCTGGGGGTTTTAGATTGGGGGGGGTGTTACATTAAGTGGTATCAGAGCCTGGTTGTGTCAGTTTGTGTCAGTCCTTGTTGGTCGTTGTGGTTAGGTTGAGCTGTTGGTTTAACCATAGTTTCTGTTATTGGAAATGAACAGAATATGGCTGGAAGGAACGATGCGTGCTCTAGCTGCTGCTATGCAGGCTATGGCTCGTGCCTGTGCAGGGTGCACCGAATGCTGGGGAGAATGATGAGTTTAGAAAGATAGGCCAACCTGTCTTCAAAGGGAGATATAATCCTGATGGAGGCCAGATTTGGCTGAAAGAAATTGAGAGGATTTTCAGGGTGATGGATTGTGATGAGGACAGTAAGGTGAGACTGGGAACTCACATGTTACAGGAAGAAGCAGATGACTGGTGGGTCGGTACTCGTCAGGTGTTGGAAGCTGCGGAGGACGAAGAGATCACTTGGGAAGTGTTTAGCCGGGAGTTTCTAAGGAAGTATTTTCCCGAGGATGTCCGAGGAAAGAAAGAAATTGAGTTTTTGGAGCTAAAGCAAGGTAATATGTTTGTTGTGGATTATACCGCTAAGTTTGTTGAGCTGGTGCAGTTTTATCCTCATTATGCTGAAGCGACTGCGGAATTCTCTAAGTGTGTGAAGTATGAAAGTGGATTGCGTCCTGAGATAAAATAGGCGATCGGTTACCAGAGGATACTGAGGTTTGCTGATTTGGTGGAATGTTGTAGGATTTATGATGAGGATAGTAAGGCTCGATCTACTCACTACAAAAGTGTAAGTGACAGGAAAGGGAAGCAGCAGTTTCGTAGTGGTCCGTATGTAACACCAGTGGATAAAGGTAAACAAAGGGGTACTTTTGATCGAAGGTCAGGTGGAGGTGGTATGTCTAATGCTCCGAGGTGTTTTAGGTGTGGTGGATTGGGACATCGTCATTCCGAGTGTAGGAAGAATTTGGATAAGTGTTCTAACTGTGGAGGTGAAGGACATGTTGCGGCTGATTATAAAAGGAAGAATGTGGTGAAATGTTATAACTGTGGGGAACCTGGTCACATTAGCTCGAAGTGTCCGAATCAGAAGAAAGCTCCGACTAGTGGCAAGGTGTTTTCTTTGGCAGGAACTCAGACTTCAAGTGCAGATCGTCTGATTCGAGGTACTTGCTTTATTAATAGTACGCCTTTAGTTGCTATTATTGATACTGGAGCGACTCATTCGTTTATTTCGTCTGAGTGCGCGAAGCGTTTGAATCTTGTGTTGTCTTTGATGGATGGTGAGATGGTTATTGATACTCCAGCGATGGGGTCAGTAACTACTTCTTTGGTGTGTTTGAGTTGTCCTTTGACCATTTATGGTAAAGATTTTGAGATGGATTTAGTGTGTTTGCCGTTGGAAGGTTTGGATGTAGTTTTGGGAATGAATTGGTTGCAATTTAATAGGGTTCATATTGATTGTTATCATAAGTCGGTAAGGATTCCTTCTCTGGAGGAAGACGAAGACTCGAGTTTCTTAGCTACCAAAGAGTTGAAGAAACTTTTGGCGGAGGAAGCTCAGTTATTTGGATTGTTTGTATCCTTGGCCGTGGATAGTCAGGTGTCGCTTGAGGTGTTTCCTGTTGTGTGTGAATTTCCTGAAGTGTTTCCTGAGGATATTTCAGACTTGCCGCCAGAGAGAGAGGTGGAGTTCTCGATAGATCTAGTTCCTGGTACTAGACCTGTTTCTATGGCACCTTATAGAATGTCGGCATCTGAATTGGTAGAGTTGAAGAAGCAGTTGAATGACTTATTGGAGAAGAGGTTTGTAAGGCCAAGTGTTTCTCCTTGGGGTGCGCCAGTTTTGTTGGTGAAAAAGAAAGATGAAAGTATGCGATTGTGTATTGATTATCGCCAGTTGAATAAGGTGACGATTAAGAATAAGTATCCGCTTCCAAGAACTGATGATCTGATGGATCAGTTGGTTGGTGCTTGTGTGTTTAGTAAGATTGACTTGAGGTCAGGGTATCATCAGATAAGGGTGAAGGAAGAAGATATTCAGAAGACGGCCTTTAGGACACGATACGGTCATTGTGAATATTCTGTGATGTCGTTCGGGGTTTCTAATGCGCCTGGTGTGTTTATGGAATACATGAATAGGATTTTCCACGAGCATTTGGATCGATTTGTTGTTGTATTTATTGATGACATATTGATTTATTCTAAGTCTCGCGAGGAGCACGCGGAACATTTGCGTATTGTTTTGCAGGTTTTGAAGGAAAGGAAGCTTTTTGCAAAATTGTCCAAGTGTGAATTTTGGTTGTCGGAAGTGAGTTTTCTTGGACACGTGATTTCAGGTAACGGTATTTCTGTGGACCCATCTAAGGTAGAAGCAGTTCTACAGTGGGAGGCTCCAAGATCTGTTACTGAAATTCGTAGCTTTTTGGGTTTGGCCGGTTATTATCGACGGTTCATTGAAGGGTTTTCTAAGCTAGCATTACCTTTGACCCAGTTGACTTGTAAAGGTCAAGCGTTCATTTGGGATATTCGGTGTGAGGAGAGTTTTAATGAGCTGAAGAGAAGATTGACGACAGCTCCGATTTTGATTTTGCCGAATCCTACTGAACCATTTGTGGTTTATTGTGATGCTTCTTTGATTGGTCTAGGTGGTGTTCTGATGCAAGAAGGTAAGGTTGTAGCTTATGCTTCGAGGCAGTTGAGAGTGCATGAGAAGAATTATCCTACTCATGATCTTGAATTAGCGGCTGTGGTTTTTGTGTTGAAGAGTTGGAGGCATTATCTTTTTGGTGCGAGGTTTGAAGTTTTTAGTGATCACAAGAGCTTGAAGTATTTGTTTGATCAGAAGGAATTGAATATGAGGCAACGTAGGTGGTTGGAATTCTTGAAAGACTACGACTTTGGCTTGAATTACCATTCTGGTAAAGCTAATGTGGTAGCTGATGCGTTGAGTGGGAAATCGTTGCATATGTCGGCTTTGATGGTTAAGGAATGGGAACTTTTGGAATCGTTTAGAGATTTGAGTTTGGTATGTGAAGTGACTTCGGATAGTGTAAGGCTTGGGATGTTGAAGGTTACTAATGATTTTCTGATGACGGTTAGTGAGAAACAGAAGTTGGATTTGAAATTTGTGGATTTGATGTTGGTTGGAGAAAGAGATGCGAATAGTGATTTTCAAGTGGATTCTAATGGTGTGTTAAACGGCTTTGTATTCCGGATGATTCGGAGTTGAAAAGGATGATTTTGGAGGAAGGACACCGGAGTAATTTGAGTATACATCCTGGAGCGAATAAGATGTATCAAGACTTGAAGAAGATTTTCTGGTGGTTTGGTTTGAAAAGAGATGTGGCTCAGTTTGTGTATGCTTGTTTGACTTGTCAGAAATCGAAGGTGGAGCATTTGAGGCCTATTGGTTTGTTGCAACCGTTGGATATTCCTGAGTGGAAGTGGGATAGCATTTCGATGGATTTTGTAACGGGGTTACCGAACACTCAGAGGGGGCATAATGTTATTTGGGTGGTTGTTGATAGGCTGACTAAATCGGCTCATTTTATTCCGATTGACATCAGTTTTTCTCTGGAGAGGTTGGCTGAGATTTATATCAGTGTGGTGGTGAAGTTGCATGGAGTTCCATTGAGTATTGTTTCTGATCGAGATCCAAGGTTTACATCGAGATTTTGGGAAAGTTTACAGAAGGCTTTGGGTTCTAGATTGAGATTGAGTTCGGCTTATCATCCGCAGACGGATGGTCAGACGGAGAGGACGATTCAGTCGTTGGAGGATTTGTTGAGGGCTTGTGTTTTGGAACAAGGTGGTGCGTGGGATAGTTATCTTGCGTTGATTGAATTCACGTATAATAACAGTTTTCATTCTAGTATTGGTATGGCGCCGTTTGAAGCATTGTATGGACGAAGGTGTCGGACGCCGTTGTGTTGGCACGAATCTGGTGAGAGGACGGTGGTTGGACCAGAGTTGGTGCAACAGACGACAGAGAAAGTGAAGCTTATTCAAGAGAAAATGAAGGCTTCTCAGAGTAGGAAAAAGAGTTATCATGATCGGAGACGGAAGGATCTTGAGTTCCAAGAGGGCGATCATGTATTTCTGAGGGTTACGCCGGTAACAGGTGTGGGTCGTGCATTGAAATCGAAGAAACTTACTTCTCGGTTTATTGGTCCTTACCAGATATCTGAGAGAGTGGGTGTTGTGGCGTATAGGGTGGCGTTGCCGCCGAGTCTGTCGAATTTGCATGATGTGTTCCATGTTTCACAGCTTCGGAAGTATGTTCCGGATCCGTCACATGTGATTCCGATGGATGAGGTTGAGGTAAGAGAGAATCTTACAGTTGAGGCTTTACCTGTTAGGATTTTGGATCGCGAAGTGAAGCAGTTGCGAGGCAAGGATATTGCTTTGGTGAAAGTGGCGTGCGGAGGCGCTGCTGAGGGTAATTTGACTTGGGAGTTGGAGAGTCGGATGCGGGAGTCGTATCCAGAGTTGTTTGTTTCAGGTGAGATTTTCGAGGACGAAAATTTCTAAGTGGGGGAGAGTTGTAACGCCCCAGTTTTGGTCTTTTATTTTAATTGAGTCGTTTGGATTATTTTATTATTATATTATTTTATTTTCGACTTTTATGTGAAAATATGTTATTTTTCGTCGTGAATATATTTTATCGGGTTTTGGGAACGTTTGCGAGATATTTGAGTGTAAGGGTAGTTTGGGCATTTGGGTGTATTTTGTTAAGTTAGTAAAGAAAAGAAAAATAGAAATAGAGAGAAAAATAGTAGAAGAGAAAAAAAAGAAGAAAAGAGAAGAAAAGAGGAGAAGAGAAAAAAGAGAGAAATTGGAGAAAAAGGTTGGGAAATCAAGAGAACAAGTTCTAGGAATCGATTAATCGGGTAAGGGTGTGAAACTCGATTATCTTATTGTTGTGTATGATTATGTATGTGTGGTTGCATGTTGTATTGTCTCGTTCAGTAGTTTTTCGGATATAGGTCGAAATCGTGTAATCGAGTAGAAATCGATGTTTTCACGGACGGAATTCGATATAATCTGGGTTGTATGATCTCTATATGTGTATGAACCATTGCTAGTAATTGTTTTGCTGTTGGAAATGATTTGGGGAAGAAAATGGAAAAAAATTGGAGGTATGGAACAGTGTTCACGCAGCAGAATTTTTCTGCTTCTGGTGTAGAGCGCCGGGCGAAAGGCCCTGAGCGCCGGGCGATGCGTCCTTTTCGCCGGGCGGTTCAAGAGGCGCAGAGGTGCCAAGCTTCTGCCTCTTTGAATTATTTTGGGGGATTGGTATCGCTTGTGTTTCGCCGGGCGAAGCAGAGGCGAAGCGCGTTTCGCCGGGCGGTGAGCATGCTTCGCCGGGCGGTTGGTTGTTTTTGAAAACAATTTTCCTTTTTTTTTAATCCATATCTTTCGAACCGTATTTCCGATTTAAGTGATATTTATACCGTTAGAAAGCTTATGAAATGCACTTTTGGGTGATGATGATTTTGGAATTGTTAGCCGATTTAATTATGTTGAAAAATCAGGAATAATGTCGTTTTGTCGACTTTTGCTGTTATAATTGTGTGAATTGGATGTGTAAGGTACACCGTACTGTTAATATGAATGTTGTATGGATTGTGTGCTGTGTTGGGATAAGAATACTATGTGTCGATGATGATTTGTGGCCTAAGGGCAAGAAAATACTATGTGTGGTATTTGATGATAAATGCATGATCATGAATGTGTGTATGTATGCAATGTGAATGTCATGAGTCATTGTATGCCAAGCATCATGATATGTATTGTGGAAACGTCCTGAGTGGCGGTTTAATTCCTGAGGGAATTTGCTATAACATCGTGTGCCTCAAAAATATGAGGCGCTGCCTGAGGACCTAAAGCGATGGTTGTAGACGATCGTGTGCCCATGATGGGACTTAAAGCAATCTATAACGTCGTGTGCCTCGAAAATATGAGGCGATGCCTGAGGACCTAAAGCGACGGGTGAACATCGTAGACCCGACGGGGGTGTTACTTGAGATTCTCAGTAACGAGCGATGGTTCCAATAGTTCCTGAGTGAACTGGTGATGAGACATGAGAAACAATGGAAGTCGGTACCCGCATGGCATGTGCATAGAGTCGTTGTGTCGGTCTCTGTGTATTTGCATAATCATGGATTAAATGTGTATGTTAATTGTGAATGTGATAATGTGATGGAATATGTATAATTGTGTTGATGAGGAGTGTATTATGGGTGATTGACGTGTATTGGTGATGAATACCTGATAATTGTACTGTGTTATGTTTTATTCGATTGTGGTGCATTTGTGGTGAGAACTTTATACTTGTGTATTTTTGTGTTATATATAATTTTACTCAACGGTATTATGATTGCTTTTCTCACCCTTCTGCTGTTTTATAATGCTCTATGAGGCATTGCAGATTAGAGTTGCTGGAGGTCTTTTTGTGAAGCTTTGCGTCTTCATTCTTTTGTCGGTCGGCTCTGATATGTGACATCGGGTAGTTAGGGTGGCCGTGTTGTGATTATTTGTGTAATCTGTATATATATCTTTTGACTTGTACATGTATAACTTGGTGTATGACAACTTTCATGATGTATATATGTTATTCAGTTTTAGATTTTCCGCTTTTATTCTAAAATCTGAAATGTGGGTGTAAGGAACTGAGTTCCTCTGTTGATTGCTACCCCACTGTTGCATATCTTAATGAACAGGTGTTGTATGTTATGTGGGTTTCAAATTGATGTGATGCTCTCTGTCTATGCCATGTTTTTAAATATACTCTGATGAAATTTCGAATTTTTTATTTCCCGCTTTAATAGCCTGGGGGTATTAGATTGGGGGGGTGTTACATTTTGCCCTAATTCAAAGTGATTTTTAAAAGATGTTTTTAAAATAGTTGAAGTTTTGAAAATAGAAGTTTTGTGGGTGTGTATGACTTTAGTACTTGTATCATATTCGATTTTATAGTTATTGATTTTAGAAAGATAAGACAGTTGATCATATGATTAGATAACAAACTTCTAACAGATGACATCGTTTTTTAATATTGTTCTTTAGTATTTGATTCTTTTACGTCAATCATCCATCATAAACTTCTCGCATGTTGATTTAATTCAATATTTCTCCTTCATTTGATAATGTTGATGATATTATGTTGTTATGACCCCTTTTGTCATTATTAGAATTTGTTAAACCTATTAAACACATAAAACTACATTCTTCTCATTTAGATTATATCAACTCATTTCTCATAGAGATGACTTAGAAGTGAGGTTAAGAAGAAGTGAAATTAGAGTGATCAAGTATACTCTACCTCTCCTATTACTTGAGTTAACTAAGGTTTTAGGAAAAATTATTGCAATCAAGATTTAAACTTGGATTCTCTCCAAAAAAAATTGTTCTTTTACTATGTGCTAAGATCTGTTGTTGTTTTCTTCCTTGTTTTTATAGTTTAACGATTAAAGGTAATGTTTAAAATAATTTTATACTGCTATTCAATAGAAATTTATTATTTAATTAAATTATATAATTAATTTAATAATATCAGTATAAATTAATAAAATATATAATAACGATTGGTTGACAGTATAAAATTATGTTATATTGTCGGTGCGTATTTTTTTTCTCTTAATTTTATCTCAAAATAACTTTAAAAGTTAATTTATTATATTTAATTAACAATAAAAAATAAAAATATCTAAAAATTTATTATAAATAGATTTAATTGCCACTTAAATTTTTTTTCTTCAGTTTTTGTCCCAATTTTAAAATTCAGGTTTAATCCATTTTTAACATTGTTTTAAAAATCGAATCGAACCGGCCGGTGGGATTGGGAACCGGATAGATCACTGGTCTGGTCTGATTGCTGGATCGGATATGATATTGAACCAGTGGGAACCGGTTAAAACCGGCCAAAATTGCTAAAAACCAGTGAATCGACGGTTTTGGAAAATCGACAGTTTAAATGCATGTCTTTTTTTCTCCATAATAACGACCGTTTTGATAATTTATTTTTTAAAATAAAATTAAAATATAAGTTGACTTTATTCAAAACATATTTGAAACAATTTTTCTTCGTTTGTAATCAAATATTGTTCAAAATTTATTTGGATTTTTATTTTGTACTATTTTATCGTGCATGATGACTACGTCAAGAGTTTGAATTTAATGAATAAACTTATGAAATTATGATATTTTGAAATTTTGTAGGTGGCATGATATTTTTTTAGAGGCCGAGTCATCTGGTTCGACCGATTTATTAAATATATAATTTTTTTGTATAAACTGATTTATTCAGTCGAGTTAGTTGGTTTAATCTAGTTTAGTCATACGGTTCGACCAGTGCTTCAGTGGTTTGACCAATGAACCAGCGACCAAGTACCTTCACTAGTTTGATGACTGGCCCGATTTTTAAAACTTTATTTTTTAAAGTTTCTTTCATGATTTTAGTCCCCTTTTAAATTAATACTAAATTTTAATGAAATGACATTGGTGATGATGTGTCATTGCCATATTAACAAATTTAATTCAACGTCATTTTTTAAATTTATAATTAAATTATTTATTTTTAATATATATATATATATACACACTCATAACTAACCCGTGCGTTCGCACGGGCCAGTCTGTTCGAGAATTTTTTGTTATGGACGTGTAATTGTTAATCAAATTGAAAATAAAAATGGTAAAATTATAAAAATACATATGATTGAAAATTAAAATTTGTATTGATAAGTATAAGTAAATGTTGTGCCCAATTATAACATGTAGTATCTTTTTCGTATATAAAAAAATTTGAATCAAAATTAAAGTTATCCCCGTTTAAAACAATAGTATGTTTTCGTATATAAAAGTATTTGAATCAAAAGTATAGTTGTCCCTGTTTATAAGAGTAGTATTTTATGTTATATACAAAAATTTGAATCAAAATTAAAGTTATGGCCTTTTAAAACAACAATATTTTTATCGTATATAAAAAATTTGAATCAAAATTGAAGTTGTCCCCGTTTGAACACGTATTTGTTTATAGATTGTCATAAAAAGTAGAATTTGAAAAAAAGAAAATTTTTAAGAATAATAGTAAATTTAAGTTGAATAGTATATAAATATATTTTAATCAACAATGTCATTTTTTCTCGTATATAAATATATTTTAATCAATAATGTAATTTTTCCTGTATAAATCTTATTTTTGTTTTGACATTATTTATAAAAATATTTGACTCAATAGTAAAGTTGTTCCCGTGTATAAAAAGATTTAAATCAACAATATATTTTTTCCCGTATATAAATATTATATTTGTTTATAAAATATTTGAAGCAATAGTAGACTTGTTCCCGTTTATAACAATAATTGGATTAATAGTTTTATTTATTTTTGTTTCAAATAATTTTCACGATATAAGAAAACAAATTTTATCCAATTTTATTGAAAGAAAGACAAAACTTATTATATTCACGAATATGGTTTCACCATGCTACCACAATTAGTTTTGTCAAAGAAGATTTTTTGTATTATGAATAGACTTTCCAAATGATGGTAACCAAGTATTTATAGTTATATTTATTTTAAAAATGTACATGTCATAATAATGAGAAATTGACACAAACCTAGTTTGTTTTTTTATGGATTAGGGAAAACTACTAATATTATAATATTTAAAATAATTTATAACATATATTTAATACCAAATATTATAATATTTAAATTAATTTATAAGATATAAATGTCTAACAGTAGTATTTTATCTTGTATTAGATGACTTATATATTAGAATTATATAATAATAATTGAATGAACAAAGTATGTTTTAAAAATTTGTGTTTTTTTATTGAAGTGATATACAATTTTATTTGTGTAGTGCAATTAGTTGTGATTATTAGTTTGGTCCTCCCAAGTACAATGTAAATTTAAATTGAAGAAGACAGTGTAAAAAGTAAATGTAATAAAGCAATCCAAGTTGTAGAAGTCAAAAAGTTGATTTCAAGAAACATTGCAAAGACACAATACATAGTAAATGACTGAATCGAAATTGAAATAAATGTTGGATAGTTAATCACTAAATCTAAAACTCCTTGCAGACATATAGTTCTCCCAGGTATAGTCCCGGTCATCGTCATCATCAGAATCAACTGGTTCGTAGTCCCGTTCTTCGTCTTCATCTGAATCCAAAAATTTGACTTTCCTCACATTTCTTGCTGATTTCGTTTTTCTTTTCCTCTTTCTTCTCTGTCGAAGTGCAGGAGCGTCACGTAACTTAAGAAAAAAACCAGTTAATCTAAATTGTCAACATGAAAATTCGTGCGACTGTGTGTTAACATCAACAGAATACATAAACAGAATACATAAACAGACAGTGACATAAAAATAAAATGGGGTTTTGTTGATGTAACCCAGTCTAAGGGTATTTTGTACTTGGCATTGACAAAGCCAACAAAGGTGATGCAATATAAGAACAGGCTAAAAATGCAGGGAAAACAAAATTGTACCGGGCGGAGCTGCCGATGTGGTTGAAACCGGGGAGCCTGTTGGTGCGGTTCACCGAGATGGAAATCCGTAGGTGGTTGCACCTCCATAGGTGGTCGGTTGTCAGCAGGGGGTTCATTCTGGACAGCAGCTTGGAGTTGTTGTTGGGTCTGTTGATGTTATGAAGATTATAATTTTTAATCACAATGAAACAATAAGGCAGAGAATTTTGTTGTGATTAACAAATGCAGCAGTAAATGTATAGGGCAAACCTGTAGAAGTAGTTGCCAGTCGACAGGATGATGGGGACCGTGACGTCGTTGCAATTTCGGAGAAGCTTGTAGGTCAGGCGGTGTCTGGACATCAGTAGGGTCTGTTGCATTGCGTTTTTCATTGGATGCCATAGAAAAACTTTTCTGTTTCTGAAGTTTAGTGTCTGTTGTAGATAATAGGAGGCATGATTAAATAATGAGGCTTATAACTCTGCAGCTTCCCCCTACATTGAAAATGGAAATGCACTAATACTTTAGAAACTGTAAACTTGGAATATTGAGAGGCAAAATAATAATGAGTGGTGATGGTTAAGTATACCACTTAGTTGAAAATACAATGTATAATGTTATTGCTCATTAAAGGAAATGAGAAGTATCCATGAGAAATAATTTGGATACAAAATATGAGATATAAATAACAATTGAGAAAACAAAATAAAAACATTTTCGTTGACTTACATGTAGAGGATAATTTCCAAGTACTCAATTGAATGTGGAATTGGACCAGTCAGACTATTGGAGCTCAACTATCTGAAAGAAAAAGATGCGGATTATTAGGGATCATAAACATGATTATACCACTTTCAATGTCAATGAATATGACTTCAAAATATCCTGAGAAAAACTTACAGTTCTTGCAAGGTTGCAATGTTACTAAATTCCCATCACAAACGGTAGTCTGATCTTACTATATAACTCAGTATTTCCTGCATATGAGAATGAATTAATATATAGCACCAACACCATTAATATTTTCATAAAATACTCCTAAAACTATTTGCATTGCAATTGTCAATCTAATATCAAGTTTTTTCTTTATCAAAAAAAAAACCAAACTAGTAGTACCAAATTTTCCTGACCTTCATTCCTCAAAGCAGTAGCATGATATCATGTTGTGACTTGTTTCATTTGCCTTCTCATGACAGTCCACTTGGCAGTCCCCATCAGGGAAAATTACTTTAGACATTATCTGGTCTTAGACATGATCCAGTATAGTCACTTAAGTGTATAAGACATGATCCAGTATCTCATTCAACTTTATTATACGCAACATGATAACAAACATGATTACCTCTGAAGCCGATATCGGTATGATTTCATTGAAAGTGATTGAAATCTTTCTCTCAATTCAGCAATCATTGATTTGACCTGAAAATGCCTTTGCCAAAAGAAACCAAACAAAATGAGAGGCCAAGAAACATTTGAACAGACCAAAACAATACCTTTGGTTGAATGACTACAGCAGAAGCGTCAATAGCAGCTGTAACAGCACCAACCATGTATCATCAACCCTGAGAAACACTTGCACATAATTTTGATAAAAGACATTATTTAAAAGAGAAACCTTGAACCCGCCACTATATACTACAAACCTAAACAGATAAAATAAAAGATATTAAGTTAATAACAAAACCTTAATTTATAAAGTCGCACATAAGGAGACAAACTTGGCCATTATCCATTAGTTGATCATTATGGAACACTGAACATCTCTATTTGCTTCTGATATGTGTTTTACATGAAATAATACCTGAGCCATATTAAGTCCTAATGCTTCTAATAATCCCCACGATAATAACCATGCTAAAATAGACACATCCAACAATAGGTCTGCAGATCATGTATCCAACTCTGATGGTGCCAAAATACAACTATATTTATGTTCATCTGCATGTCTGCAAAATACAACTATATGTACGCAGGCCTCTAAGAACCAGTTACTTGCATCTCTGGTGATGGCCATTATGTTAATCTCAAGTTCGTATCTCAAAAATAACCTTTTAAGAGCTTCAAAATTTGGAAAAGAAAAACAATTAATATCAAACAAATTTTCCTACAAAAATGAACAAAAGAAGGCTCAAATTCACATATTCTCGCACATGCGAGAGAAGAGGTTCCCAATGGCTGCGTATTGCATCTGGACGAAATACAACATATATTGTTCAATAGATACATTATCTCCTTGTCATGAAACAACACTTCCCCTAATGTTCGAATCAAATATATAAAAAATCATCACTGCATTGTTATCGCCTTGCTATGAAACAACTCTTCCCCCATTCTCATCACTGCCATGAAACAACTCTTCTCCCAATTAGGCCAATTTTGTGATTTCCAGAACATCAACTTTTCTTATATCATACAACTATATTTATATCTAGCGAACTACAAAACTTTAAGTTTGTCATCACTGCAAAACAAAAACAGAGTAAGTGATTGTTGCTTCACTAAAGGGAAAACACAATTGTATCTGTCTCGCGACACCAATTCTCCCTGTTATGATACCAAGAAATGTAACCAGTCATTATAGATCACTTCATTAAAATATCAGAAATTTCAGAAAATACTTCATTCACTTTGGCTTACCTCATATGATTTAGTAGGTATGTAAAAAATAGGGGTTAATTGCTTCCAAAACCTATAACACCAACATTAGATATAGATGACATTGTCTCAAATGATCATTAGCTCTGTAGATGTTGTAATTAACAATTATAAAAGCACTTTGTTGATCAAACACATTTGCTAGAGAAGTAGGGAGCGAAAAATCATGATATGCAGGTCACGAGCACAAACTTGATAAAGCTATATAATTGATTCACCATGTCTTCCGTAGCTTTTTCAACTTGGCCAAGAACAATTTCCTGTCAACGAAACAACCAATACATGACTTCAAATCAACATTGTTAAAAAGGAACAATTTTAAACATAGAATATGTCAACAAGAAAAGCTTACCTTGGGTACATTAGCAGCTAAACTTTTCAATGCTGCTTCAACATAGCCATAGAAATCTCGAGACATCCATCGAACTTCTTCCTCAAGATTAGCAGGTATACGGGCCATTGTATCCTGGCATAGTACATGAAAATAAAATAACAACAACTCAATAATAACAAATTCAAGTTTACATCTCAGTTAGAGCTTATAGTTAAGAACTTACAATGGATCCAACATCTTTCGATAATCTGCACAACACATGCCAAAATATCATTATAGTTATTTCAAATTCGGTAATCTGCAGAACACATCCGTTTTGAAAATAAATTAAATACAAAGACAAAACAATCCAGATCAAAATAAGCGCTTATCTATTCTCAAAAGCGCTTATTTGTTCTCCCTCTCACGGTTCAAAATTTACAAACAAAACATTAGTGTAATATCATTGAAATACTAAATGTCACCTTGAATGAGTTCATCTTTTGGAGAATCAGATTGTTAAAATGATAACAACATCAACAAAGTTAATGGGCAAAGAAAACAATAAAAGGAATTGTCAACCAAATCTACATTTTATACAACGACACACATCTACTAAACCAATGAAAGAATTGAATAAAGTAAAACAAACTAACTAATCGTGCAAAAAATATAGACTAAATTTCCTATAAGAAAGTAAAACAAAGTAGTGGTTATGAGGATCTTGTTGCGCATTTTCCACAAGATGTCGCACTGCATCAACCAATCAACATTTTACCGTATACCACCTGCAACAAAGCAACTAATTAGCATCACTTTCAAATAAATTAATTACAAAATACTTAATTAGTTCAGAAAATACTTCATTAAAATGTAACCAATCATTATAGATCACTTCATTACAATATCATACATTTCAGAAAAAACTTCATTCACTTTGTGAAATTCTGGCAATAGATATGAGATGTCGAACGTGATGTCACGACACTTATATCTTAACAATAATGAACAAGGTAGAAAATGCAGAAAACAACAGTAAAGAACACAATCAATTGTTGACCCAGTTCAGTGTAAACACACTTACATCTGGGGGCTACCAAGCCAGGAAGGAAGTCCACTATTAGTAGTATCAATTCATAGACTCTACAGCCAACACACCAGTTGACAATCTACTCACTTAATCACTACCCAATGACACTTCTATCTAAGACACTCTCAGATATGAGACACCTCTCACTCCCCCTCAATCACAGCAGTGATGACAATTTACAATAATGAAAGTAGAAGACACACTTCAAAGACACACCTTGGTCTTGCTTAAGAGCTTCAACCAAGAACAATACACTCGTGCTTAAAAGCTTTGAGAGGACAAATTACAACTCAACTAAATAAGTCCAATTCAAACATCAAAATAGATGAATGAATGACTCATAAAACACAAACCCTAAAACTTGAACACAACTCTCACAATCCTTATTCTCCACGAGCAGCAGTTAGGGTTGATCATCTATAAATAGCAATACATTCCTTGGGCTTGGGCAATTGCAGATCCTTGATTTAATTTACAATAAAAGCAAATTAATCTCCAAATCTTTATGCATGAAAATAGCAACTCCCTATTCTTCATAAACAGATTGCCTCCAAAAATAACACTCCAATATATTACCACTTTAGTAAATTTCGCAGCAATCAGATAACATAAACACACAAAAGATTGCTAAAAATAGCGTAGCAAATAAAACCTAAAACCAGAACTGGAAGTTCTATCAACTGATGTCAGAACATCGTGTTTGACATCATGCACACAGTCTGCAATACTAACAAACACCACCAACACTTCACCTGCAGAATGTTAGAGACAGCATGTCAAGACATCAAGTAGAACATCTTGATGCAACACATTGTTTTACCAAAATTGCTGCCAATACAGAACGAACACTTTGGCTTACCTCATATGATTTAGTACGTATGTAAAAAATAGGGGTTAAGTGCTTCCAAAACCTATAACACAATTGCTTAGATATACATGACATTGTCTCAAATGATCTGTAGACGAAACAATTTCCTGTCACCGAAAGAACCAATAAATGAGTTCAAATCAACATGTTTTTATAAAGGAACAATTTTAAACATAGAATATGTCAAAAACCTAACCTTAGCTTGGGTACATTAGCAGTAAATTGTTACGAACAACAATGGATCAAATTGTTAAGAACAACATTGTTCCTCCTCAAGATTAGCAGGTATACGAGCCATTGTATCCCGAGATAGTACATGAAATAAAAATAACAACAACTCAATAATAACAAATTCATGTTTACCTCTCAGTTAGAGCATATTGTTAAGAACTTACAATGGATCCAACATCTTTCGGTAATCTGCAAAACACATCCCAAAGGAAAATAAATCTATAATCTATCCACATAGCCCTTATCATTTAATTCAAGAAAACAGAGAAACAAAATCAAAATAAGCACTTATCTATTCTCAAAAGCACTTATTTCTTCTCCCTCTAACGGTTCATCTGCTCTTAACTCGTCACCAACATTGTTCAGTTTCTACAAAGTATCTCTGAGCAAGAACCCTAAACGTAAACATATCGATGAATAACCAACATCTGAAATATCAAAACAAACAAAATACCACAGATCTGACCGGAAAACAACAAAAAATTACAAAACAAAAATCGTACAAATCAAAAGCTTAGACACAGATCTAAAGACGAGAAAATTTCTTCCTGGTGTTTAAAGTCGAAATCTGTGACATCTTGCATGCAATCGAGGCAAGGTAACATTCCATGGAACTTCCAGAACATAACCCACCTGCAGAGTTTTTACAAATAACATAAAAAAACAAAATGTTAGACATAGATCTATACAAATCGTTACAGACCAAAAATCAAACGCATTCATTTCGGTTAGGGTTTCGAAAGCGACGTTCTTGATAACAACGGAAGAAGTAAGAAGACGAGATAGCAGTAAGAAGACGAGGTAGAAGAAGAGGAAGAAGATGGAAGAATGAGAGAGAGAGAGAGAGAGAGAGAGAGAGAGAGAGAGAGAGAGAGAAGAGGGGGAGAGAGAGAGAGAGAGAGAGAGAGAGAGAGAGAGAGAGAGAGAGAGAACTGAAAATAAGCCTAAGACAGATTGGAACACGGTGGAGAGAAGAGAGAGAAAAATTTAATAGCATAAAGTTTTATTTTAGAAGTCAAAATCTTTGAAACTTAACCAAATGACATCATCTATTGCCTTAAACATAACCAACAAAGGCTTAATATAATAAATAAGTAGTTGGATTACAAATATGTGACATCGTCGGTTGCAAAAAGTAAATTTTGGACCAAAATTACCCCTAAATTGAATATGTGGCAAAAAAATAGCAAGGGCTAATGGTATAAATTCCAGAACAACAACTTTTCTTATATTATATATATATATATATATATATATATATATATATATATATATATATATATATATATATATATATATATAAATAACTATTATTATTATTATTAAAAATTACAAAATTTAATATTATCTAATTAAATTATTTTCTATATAAATTTTAAGGAATAAATCAATTATATAAAATTTGAAAAATTAATGAATAATAATGTGCAAAACAAATCTTCATGTCTAGTAGGTAGGGTTGGGCATTGATTTGAGTCTGTTTGAAGAGGAATCTACCTGTCACCCCCCCAATCGTATCTGGCACCACCCCATTTTTTCAATATTCTCATATCACCCCTGTTATTATTTACATAGAAAATGATTTTTTTTTACCAAAAAAATCACTTTTTCAGACAAAAAAAAACAAAATTTCCGGTAGTGCATTTCAAAATTCCCGGTAATCTCTGATCTGAATTTCTCGAAAATGAAATTTTCGGTAGTAATAATCTAAATTTACCGGTACTCCTTACCGGGAATTCTTAAATTACCGGTAATAATTACTGGTAATTTAAATATTATCGTTGTGCATTTGCACACGCATACCAGAGATTCTAAATTACCGGTAACTCTCAAACTACTGGGAAATTCAAATGTCCGGTATACCGGGAATCCAGTTTTACACGAAATTTCTGGTAACAGGTCAGTTTCTTAAAAAATGCTTGCCATTTGCGCTCCGGAACCGTCAGGGTCTTCTACCGACTCGTTTAGCGATTACACTCAGTTCTTCACCACAGACAAAGTATGTATTATACGTAGATGCATAAAATTTAATATTATTTCGTTTGATTTCATGTTTTGTGTTACTATAAGTTGTTATGTTTTTGAACGACAGATTTTTGAGAGCCGATCCGACGTATTAGCTTGGGCACAGAATATTGTGAAACAGAGTTACTCATATGGGAAACACAACAACGAACAGGTATACCGACATCTTATTTGGTTTAATTAATTAGCATAATTGATGTCTAATTGTGCTTTAATTATTGCGGTTTAGGGTGGAGTCTGCGCATTGGAGACTAAAAAATATGTTGTCATATATTCGGGGAGATTTATGCCGCAGTTGGGATGTTGTTAACACCATGCTGAAGTTGCAGTTAGGCTCAATTAGAGCGTCGTTTGAAAAGAGTATTGTGAACATTGAGCATCGGTATAACACTCTATTCTACACCAACTTGCACGGTTTTGTGTCAAGGCAATGTATACAACACATAGGGAGGGAGCTAGAACGGGTCAAATTTGTTGGTATAAACAAGGATATGTGTGGTTGCTTCATTAGATCTACACATGGTTTACCCTGTGCGTGTCAACTTGCTGGTTTTCAAATACAAGGTTTGTCTATTCCTTTAGAAGAAATTCATGTTTTCTGGAAGAAATTACACATTCAATAGCATACTGACGGTCCAGAGGATAGTGGTTCAAAGATGGATTTAGACGCAGAATGTAAAGATTTGAAGACATATTTCAATTCTTTGGATATTGTAGGTCAAAGGGTGTTGAAGAAGAAAATTAGAGAACTGACTTATCCAGCCACATCTTCTATGCGTCCACCACCAATGAAGTACAAGCCGAAGAGAGGAGTTAAGAATAGCAAAAAGGGTGAAGAGAGTGATGTGCATCGTGATCCCTCATAGTGGGAGTATGGTGAGGCCTCGCAGGGGAGTCGGACTACAAAGGCATCATGTACAAAACCAACAGGAAGTCAACCTTCTAGTCAACCGTCCACTGTATCTTCTAAGCATAAATACTTGTCTCAGTTTCCTCGTTTCATGCATCCATACATTGATTGTAACGCCCTGTATAATATTCATCTAGAATAATACCATACAAGTGTTTTTATTTGGTACTGACACATCAAAAGTGCCTAATGACATAATTCACATACTTGTCCATTTCTAAAACATAATACAACTATGGTACAAGCTATGGAAATTAGCCAAAAATAAAATAAAACTAAGATCAATATACAATATTCCTCATTGTACAAGAACAATAAAATACACAGCGGAATAAGCTTAACTAAGCTTCTCTTGAAACATCCAATCATAGCTCCACGTGTAAATCAACCTGCAATCCGAACCTGAAATATAGCAACTATAGTGGGGTGAGATACATCAAATCTCAGTGAGTTCCCTATCTTAAAGTCCTCTCGGCTTTACAAGGTTCTAAATAAACCTAACTCATGTCAAAGGGGAAAAGGGAGTGACCATGAGTACACACACACAGTAACCACAATGGTGAGCCTGTAAACTCACACTAGTACCGAAGTACCTCTTGAGCCTGTAAACTCAACGATTCACAAAGTACCGAAATACCTCTTGAGCCTGTAAACTCAAGGATTCACAAAGTACCGAAATACCTCTTGAGCCTGTAAACTCAAGGATTCACAATCAATAACCATACCAAGGCATCCCCTTTTCCCGTCCGCTTCTACGTCTAGAAGACGACCCGAGTCATGGATCCTCGAATTACTTGACATACGAAATGGATTCGGGAACAACGCTCTGTTAGCCGTGAACCGTTACTTCTCATGGCCTGTTAACCATCACAAGTCTCTACCCGTAGGTCCCATTCGTACTAAACGCGGGAATTAAACCTGCCAAGTAATGGTGCATATGTTTCAGAGAAGCTCGAGACCCATGAAACGCACTATCAATAATAACCGGTGCCTCGGCCTTTCACGCGCGAGCGTTGCCATCTAGATTCTCTACCACAATTCTAGTTACAACCTAGAATTAAACCATTTTGTTTTGGGGTAAAGTTTCCTCACTCTTCCTAATTCATATTTTAGCATGCATATTCCCTTAATCATGTTTCACAACAATTAGCATATAACAACATTAAACATAAAACAACACATAAAAGCATAACAAATCACTTCTATCCCCTACCAAGCATCCTTGGTTAAATCATGGTCTCACATCACCATTCACTACCTTATGGGATTATCTATCCAAAGGCTTTGGACTCGTATCAATCGGATTCCCGATTCTTGAGTTTCGGTGGAAACCAAACTACATACATTACATTCCATATTTTTCTTATCAATCCAAGGCATAAACATATGCTTCTATTCCACTATCATAAAGAGAATAAAATTAGTTTCCCAACGCTTCGAACGGGGACCGAAACGGACTTACGGTTCAAAAGTTATGAATTTTTGAAGTTTCGGAAATTTCATCTTCATCCAGACCTGCGCGCTGAGCGCCCAGACCTGCGCGCTGAGCGCGAAACCTGCTACAAGTTCAGCCTCAAAAATACCATTTTTAGACTTCCGGACATCCGTTTTCGATTCCGTAAAAAGCTGCGATCTCAGAATTCAACATACTACAATATTTCCATCATTAAAAAGCCATCTAACCCATTTTCCATTTTTGAAATATTTTGAAACATAATTTTATCATTGAATTCTAAATATCGAACTCGATCGAAACCGCGGGAAAACACGCAAACAACCATTCCCGATTAAACTCAAGCCTTACCCGACTATACCACGCAATTTATTCCGAGTTTCAACCGTTGAAACATCGATTTCTAAGATTTCGACCTAAAACTCAAAATATCAAAACTTAAGAAAAAGATGGTTTCTAGCTAAACCCACATGATATTAATGCATCCAAATACCCAAAACAACATGTTAGAACATATTTAGACATGCATTTCATCAATCTATCCGTTAGATTTCATCGATTTCTCCGATTAATCATTTTCTCTCAAATCTAACCTAAGTTCTAAACTTATATTTCTAGAACTTAGAGCGTCTAACTAGAACCCACCTGATAACCGAAGAGGAGTTTGAAGAAGATGATGAACAATGATCCACGTTTCCTTCCCTCTTTTCCATTTTCCTCTTTTCCTCTTCTTCTTCTTCCTTTCCTTTTCTTTCCTTCTTTCTTCTTTCTCTCTCTTTCTTACTATCTTTTTCTTTTTATGTTTGGAATGTGGAAGGAAAAGGAAATAAGTAGTAAACTTAGTATTAGAAATAATACTACTAATGTCCAAAAAGTCTCTTAAGTCCAAATTAATAAAATACCTCAGAGTCAGATAATATTAATTGGATTTATTCTAAGTTCCACAGTTACTCTAATTATTTTGTCAAATAATTTCTCAGAGTACACTGGACTCAGTTGATCACGATATAATATTATCCGGAGTGATAAAATACGGGGTATTACATTCTCCCCCCCTTAAATTGAAATTCGCCCCCGAATTTCCTCTACTCAACAACAACTACCAATAATATCCTGGTCTTAGGTTCACACTTAACCTTTACTTAGTTAAAATTCCTGACATAATCCGATTCCAACTTGACTCCACAAACCAAATTCTTAATTTCACGAATGATCAAACTTCACGTTCTTATTCATACTCTTATTCCAATATTGGGTTAACTTTCAACTTGCCAGTAACAATCATTCTAATCCCCAGTAGTCTGACTAAGCTCTTTCACCTGTCACCTCCCACTGCGCAACCCAAATTCTAACAGTAGAACACCACGGTTTCTCAGTTACTATTAAGTAGCTAACAGTCCACAGAGAACACACTTATCCACTGGGCTCCTTAAAAATCAACGGTACAAGACTTACTGACGTCCTATAGTAGAACAATTCCTTTACCAACACACAATATCTTAACATCCGTCCCACACTCTCTAGACGGTAAAGATGCAGGAGTTACACTGTTACAACCACAACATATACACTTCTTAATCCATTCAAATCTCGAACTAATAATTCATCCAAAATAGCTTAACAATCTCTGGTTCCGATTACTACTTTCCAAAACGATTCTTTTCACGTTTTCCAACTTGCTCAAAATTCCTTGTTGACTTGAGATCTCCACCAAATTACCGGACACCACTTATCAACTTAAACTGTCCAAAGCACGATTGTGAGTTTCCATATTACTCCCAAATTCACGTGCAATAATCCACATACACACACACTTCGAAGTCCATAACACACTTCTTAGTTGAATCAACTCTTCTTATTCGTTCCATTTCATGAACTATTCCCAGTTACCCACTTAACTTCGGAACGTCCAATCCTTACTAGTACTTAGAAAGATAATTTTCAAATTCCTTCTCTGGTTAGAACACAACTGCACACAACTGATACCACTTTCACGGGGTCTAAATCCAAAACTATGAACTCATGGAAGTTAACAGTTACCAACTTTGACCAACCGTTCGTTCCTTACTAACACCATAAATTAAATTACCGAAAAGGTCTTTTCGAGATCAACACTTCGAGAGTATCTTCCAACTTCATCCTAAAGACTCGCAACAGCAATAGTAACAATACACCTAAGACTTTCTCACACTCAACACAGTTCACAAGATTACTTCCCCAAAGTTAAACTTCTTCGTCGTCTAAACAAATGGTCAATTACGCAACACCTTCCAGAAGTTCCAATTTCAAAACACAATTCCTCTTTTATTTACTTATAGTCCTGTTTTCCATTCACACAACGCTCTCCAATCGGAGCAACATAAGGTAACAAAACACAGATGATGGTTCTCAAGAGATTTCATAACTTACCCAAACCATCCATCCGATTTGTTCTAAGCTGAAATATCATTCTCAACTCGTGGCTCTTTAACTTGTGTATCATTCACTAACCATGATTCACTCAAGATACAACCGACAAAGTCGATGACACACCCCAACCAAGTGACAAGGCAAACTTCCAAATTCTGTCGTGGTCACATGAAAAATATTCGGCGCGATAGTTTATTATCTACTCATACAGCTACACTCGATGAAAGCCAATGGTGACGACATTCTAAGGTTTAAGCCACAACTCATACTTGATTCGTCCATAAGCAAAACCCAACACACAACCATTGTACGATACCACAAAAGCGATGGACATCTCATATCAAGCATACCACCTTGTCCTCTCACTTGTAATTCATTGGAGAAATTAAAACAACAAAGTTCTTAGTTCAACAAAAGGTAGATCCCGAATATTCCGATTATTCACAAATACAGAAGTTTCTCCACACCTGCAAATAAATCAGGGCAATGCATCCTCTTGAAGAACCTTTCCATCACTACGTACACATTAACCGGGGTTTCTCGTCCTTCACTGTCCATTGGAAATTCCACTTACCAAATCACTTAATGGAAGATTCGCAACCGACAATTCTCATTAACTATTTACAAAACCATTCCGGTATAAATCGTTCCATGATTTACACTTAGTCCATAATAAATCTTGGTTTGCTTCTCGTTGTTTACCGCACACTTACTTCCTAAAATACAATATTCATTGTTCCACAAAGTACGTCCCTTCATACTTGTCTCAAGAATAAGAATCCATCATGTACTCTTGTGACCAAGGTGTAACTTTCTCATAACCATACTGTTAATACCGTTTATTCCACATAATCGAATAAAATCTGCCTCATAAACAATATTTTCACTTTCCACAGCATAGAACACTTTCATAGCTTCATATCGATATAAAGAACGCTTAAAACGGACACCCGAGTATAAAGATATGAATTTTTTTCCCTAAAAAGTATAAAATTCCAACTCCCGGGTCGCGCTGAGCGCACCCCCTTGCCCGCTGAGCGCGCAAGCTTCTGCCTTGAGGGGTTGCAGGAATTCAACACCGCGTTGAGCGGGCTCCTGCGCGCTGAGCGCGTACTGCGATTTTCAGAAAAATAAATCTTTTGATTCTTAACCAAATCCAACCAGACTTCATGACAATTAACAACAGAGGCTTCTGCACATATTTCGATCATGCTACACAATTTATCTCATGCTCTATGCCCAACGCATACTTATTTCACTTGAAGCATGTAAACATATCCTTGTGTCCTTTCACACACTTCTATACTACCTTAGATTTCCATAAGGCCGAACGTCCTTAGCTCTCACTTTAACCAGTCGAAAGATATTGGTCCGAACACATTCCTTAAGGTACTCTCGTCCATTTAAGATACCATAACAACCTTAAAAACTAAAGCACCAAAACTTATATCACTTTCGGACCTTACGCCACGCGTTCCACAAAACCACTTTTCTTCTTCACGGAATGAGATTACTTGAAATTCTTATTCATATCAGTGGTCAATCCAGCTCTACTAGTAACTTTACATATTCCTTGATACCTTAACCAATCGTCCCATAGAGATCCTTAACTTTCGGACTCCATCCGTTCCAAAGGATTACTTAAACCACACATTACCCTTTAAGTCCATGCTACCCAAGCACAACTTCTACTAAAACCTCCACTGAGCCGACCAAAACTCCTCCCTAATAACTCTTGGCTTGAACTTGCTCTCACAGCATAAGTTCCGACAACACTACGGAGTCCTCGTGGTCGCTCAACCATGATTCTACCTATCACATACATAGTATTAGGTTGATCAGGCCCAACACTACATAGTATGATATTAAGTTTCATGATGGCCAGACACACTTAAGAGGCAGGAATAGATTTACTTATGATGTTTCAAGGCTAGGTCGAGGATACGATCTGCTTTGATACCAACTGTAATGCCCTGTATAATATTCATCTAGAATAATACCATACAAGTGTTTTTATTTGGTACTGACACATCAAAAGTGCCTAATGACATAATTTACATACTTGTCCATTTCTAAAACATAATACAACTATGGTACAAGCTATGGAAATTAGCAAAAAATAAAATAAAACTAAGATCAATATACAATATTCCTCATTGTACAAGAACAATAAAATACACAACGGAATAAGCTTAACTAAGCTTCTATTGAAACATCCAATCATAGCTCCACGTGTAAATCAACCTGCAATCCGAACCTGAAATATAGCAACTATAGTGGGGTGAGATACATCAAATCTCAGTGAGTTCCCTATCTTAAAGTCCTCTCGGCTTTACAAGGTTCTAAATAAACCTAACTCATGTCAAAGGGGAAAAGGGAGTGACCATGAGTACACACACACAGTAACCACAATGGTGAGCCTGTAAACTCACACTAGTACCGAAGTACCTCTTGAGCCTGTAAACTCAACGATTCACAAAGTACCGAAATACCTCTTGAGCCTGTAAACTCAAGGATTCACAAAGTACCGAAATACCTCTTGAGCCTGTAAACTCAAGGATTCACAATCAATAACCATACCAAGGCATCCCCTTTTCCCGTCCGCTTCTACGTCTAGAAGACGACCCGAGTCATGGATCCTCGAATTACTTGACATACGAAATGGATTCGGGAACAACGGCCTGTTAGCCGTGAACCGTCACTTCTCATGGCCTGTTAACCATCACAAGTCTCTACCCGTAGGTCCCATTCGTACTAAACGCGGGAATCAAACCTGCCAAGTAATGGTGCATATGTTTCAGAGGAGCTCGAGACCCATGAAACGCACTATCAATAATAACCGGTTACGATTGCATAATACACACGCCTCGGCCTTTCACGCGCGAGCGTTGGCATCTAGATTCTCTACCACAATTCTAGTTACAACCTAGAATTAAACCATTTTGTTTTGGGGTAAAGTTTCCTCACTCTTCCTAATTCATATTTTAGCATGCATATTCCCTTAATCATGTTTCACAACAATTAGCATATAACAACATTAAACATAAAACAACACATAAAAGCATAACAAATCACTTCTATCCCCTACCAAGCATCCTTGGTTAAATCATGGTCTCACATCACCATTCACTACCTTATGGGATTATCTATCCAAAGGCTTTGGACTCGTATCAATCGGATTCCCGATTCTTGAGTTTCGGTGGAAACCAAACTACATACATTACATTCCATATTTTTCTTATCAATCCAAGGCATAAACATATGCTTCTATTCCACTATCATAAAGAGAATAAAATTAGCTTCCCAACGCTTCGAACGGGGACCGAAACGGACTTACGGTTCAAAAGTTATGAATTTTTGAAGTTTCGGAAATTTCATCTTCATCCAGACCTGCGCGCTGAGCGCCCAGACCTGCGCGCTGAGCGCGAAACCTGCTACAAGTTCAGCCTCAAAAATACCGTTTTTAGACTTCCGGACATCCGTTTTCGATTCCGTAAAAAGCTGCGATCTCAGAATTCAACATACTACAATATTTCCATCATTAAAAAGCCATCTAACCCATTTTCCATTTTTGAAATATTTTGAAACATAATTTTATCATTGAATTCTAAATATCGAACTCGATCGAAACCGCGGAAAAACACGCAAACAACCATTCCCGATTAAACTCAAGCCTTACCCGACTATACCACGCAATTTATTCCGAGTTTCAACCGTTGAAACATCGATTTCTAAGATTTCGACCTAAAACTCAAAATATCAAAACTTAAGAAAAAGATGGTTTCTAGCTAAACCCACATGATATTAATGCATCCAAATACCCAAAACAACATGTTAGAACATATTTAGACATGCATTTCATCAATCTATCCGTTAGATTTCATCGATTTCTCCGATTAATCATTTTCTCTCAAATCTAACCTAAGTTCTAAACTTATATTTCTAGAACTTAGAGCGTCTAACTAGAACCCACCTGATAACCGAAGAGGAGTTTGAAGAAGATGATGAACAATGATCCACGTTTCCTTCCCTCTTTTCCATTTTCCTCTTTTCCTCTTCTTCTTCTTCCTTTCCTTTTCTTTCCTTCTTTCTTCTTTCTCTCTCTTTCTTACTATCTTTTTCTTTTTATGTTTGGAATGTGGAAGGAAAAGGAAATAAGTAGTAAACTTAGTATTAGAAATAATACTACTAATGTCCAAAAAGTCTCTTAAGTCCAAATTAATAAAATACCTCAGAGTCAGATAATATTAATTGGAGTTATTCTAAGTTCCACAGTTACTCTAATTATTTTGTCAAATAATTTCTCAGAGTACACTGGACTCAGTTGATCACGATATAATATTATCCAGAGTGATAAAATACGGGGTATTACATTGATGACATAATTGATGTGGGTGACGATGGAAATTGTGGTTTTCGGGCTATTGCAGCATTACTTGGATGGGGTGAAGAATCTTGGGCGTTGATTCGGAATCAGTTAGATGCTCAAATTTATCAACAACCAAAATTGTTTTCCAAGTTGTTTTATGACACCATTGATGTGGTTCAAAGTTCCTTAAAAGTAACACACTTGGGTGTACAGGGTGGAGAGAAATAGATGTCGATTCCAGATATGGGTTATCCTATTGCGACCCGGTACAGTTTGGTTTTTGTCTCCCTGTCAATGACACTTAACCAAACCTTCTTCCCTCTTACCATAGCTCCATCTATGTTTGCATGTAGGCATAATATGATTGTTGTTGGCTTTGTCAACAACAATCATTGGGTTCAGGTAAAATTAAAACCTGATAGTCCTTTGCCTCCCGTCACGACACGGTGGAGAGAGAACTGTACTGAAGAGGCAAGAGCCTGGGAAACGGCATATGCAGGACGGATTAGGCACTGGGAGGAAGAAATTAGGAAGTCACGTTAATTTTATATGTTATCTTGTTGATGTTATGTATTTTTTACGTAGGAAATCATCTTAATTTAATAGGTAATCTTGTTGATGTTCTTGTTGATCAAGCACTATGGGGAAAAATGAAAATAGCAGGTTTTTCAAATTTTTTTCAAGCTCAGGACTGATACTGGAAATTTCAGTTTGCCTGAAATTCCCGGTATATCGGATATTTCATTTCCCCGGTAATTTCACATTTCCTGTTGTAATACCCTAATTTTCACCCCTAAGATCCCACGTGTCTTTTTGCATTTTATACCACAAACAAGATCACACATTTGTCCCCTCTTTTGTAGGATTGTGCCTTACAGGGATCTTTGAGTTTGTGTGTGTTTGTTAGTTGTTTTATTGCTTAATTTGTTTATATTTACTAACCATTAATTAAAATCCAAAAAATATTTTGTCTTTCTTTCACTAACATTTTCAGGGGAAGAACAGGTTAAAAAAACCAAAACAATAACCTCTCAGATCGAATGAATTTCATCTGAACAAAGTCAAAGTTGATCTGTAATTAGTTCAAAAATCATCTGATCAAGAGTTTCCAAGATTTAATTGATTATTATTCCAAGAGACTCCAAGGTTCATGTGTTTATTTCCATGCCTTCTTTGACGAGCAAAAGAATCGAGGCGAACCACAACAGTGCATTCAAAGGGAGTATTTTTTCAAAATTTGCACTAAGTAACCGGTTATCATCTAGTCTATAACCGGTTATCCTCGTGAAATTTTGAAAAATGGCAGCAAATTCAAATTCAGCAATTGGCACCAATTTTCATCATCTTGATCACATTTGGAATATTCTAGACCACCTCATTTTAATTCCTCTACATCACTTTGATCATTTTCCACCATGCACCTTCACTAATCACCACTCTTTTGATAATTCCCTCCAAATTTGAATTCCAATCCTAATTTTGATCATCCAAGCCTAATTCCAAACCACCAAATTTTCCAAGCGTAAACTCTATAAATAGAGGCTTCATTTCATTCAATCTTCAAGCTTTGGATAGCCAACAAACCTCTTGCAAGTTCTCTTCCCAACCACAAATTTCACTAAAGCTCACTTTTCTTCTTTTGAAAGTTAACAAGAATTCACATTGAATCTTGTTCAACTTTGAGCTAAACTTTCATCCGAACTTGTTTTCTTCATCAATTCTCATAGATCAAGGCTTTGGTGTTTGGATCTTGAAGCAATTTGAAGGAATTTTCATATTTGAAGTGGTAGTTCATCTTTCACCATTGTTGAAGCTTCATCTTCATCTTCCATAATGTAGATCTTTGGAGATATTTGTTACTTGATCTTTTAGATCTTGTAATTGTGTTTAATTGCTGGTGTTTGCTGTTATTTTACTTTAAATTTAGTGCAATTTCAGTTCCATGATCACAAGGTGTTTGTAAAAAGTTTTGAAAGTGGATCATGCTGAATTTTGCACAATTTTCTGCATTCTGGTGCAGAGTAACCGGTTAGCAGATACGCAATAACTGGTTACTCTGTGGTAATTTTGAAAAACTGCGCTTATTTTGAACTAAGTAATCGGTTAGCAGATATGCAGTAATCGGTTACTTCGAAACAAAATGCATATTTTGCCTTGTTTTTTGGGCTGTTTTGGTTTTTCTTCCTCCTTCTTCCCCTTTCTTCTTGTTTTAGCCTTGAAATGCCTTGTTGAGATTAATTTCTCTTCAATTTCAATGGACTTTGGATATGGTTAAAGTAATTAAACATTCATTAGTTCAAATCTATCTTTTAATGAATTGTTGAATTCATTTGAGGTGCTTTGAATTAGTGATATGTTTTCACACTTAAACTTATCAATTAAAGGTGATTGAACTTGAAGATGAAAGGATTTCAAAAGTGTAATTCAATTTAGCTTTCTCTTCATCTATTTCCTTTCTTTTTATTTTGATCGATGAAAGTCTTATGGATCTTAGAGTTTCTTTTATGAATTCTTGATCAAGACTAGATTGTTACTTATTTTCTTTTCATACAGTATTGCTTTCGGATGATGATCTACATATCGTTCATCTAGCATGCATTAGCACAAAGATATATTGACCGGCCTCATTGTAGGGTAATTACTTCGTAAATTACTCGGCGATTGCTTAACATAGCGCAACATTTGTCCCTCTTTATCCAATTCGGAATTTGAACTTTCGTGGTCCGGACCATGATTGGTCGCGTCAACCCAATGGTGATTGATCTTTTGTATTAGGTTCAAAATCTTTGAAGCATGTTGTTGTAGAGGCTTTAATTCTATCAATCTTCTAACAAGTCTTCATTAACCTTGACCTAAGTGCATTGTTTAATCACTATAGCTCAAGACGCGAAATGGAATAATCGGTGAAGGCTTATGGCACTAGAGCCTTGTGCTACTAATTACTAACTTCTAACTTCTTTTTATGTTTCCTTCTCGCTCCCTATCTCTCTTTTACGTTTATGCAATTTTTTTCCTTTGTCCGTTGGACACATGTTTATGCTTCCGCATATTTTTCCTTTGTCCGTTGGACACATGTTTATGCTTCCGTAATTTTTCCTTTGTCTGTTGGACACATGTTTATGCTTATGCCTTTTTCTCTTTGTCCACTTGGACCAAAAATATTAATAAAGGCCAAAACCTCTAAAAAACTTGTGCTTCTAATCTTGGACTATGGTTACTATCCTTTGAAATGGACATGGAATTTTGTACCTAGACTTTGGACTTCAATGCTATTCTTGGATCCTTGGACTTAGAACTAGGACCTTTTCCCTTTGCTTTGGAATTATGGTTTGAAGACTTTGAAGCCTTATGCTTTTGTTTGGTTTATGGTGAAGATAGCTACATTTGTGGTTAGATATTTCTTATCCTTAGCTTTTATTTTTATGCATTAGGATAGTCACTTCTTCTCCACCCCTTCTTCAATTTTCAAAATCTCCCCTCTTTTTCAAAACCTTCTTGTTTTCAAACTTAAAACCGCTTTCATAATAAAACCTTGACTTCGGTCAAGCGATTTTTAAAATTTCTTTTTCTTTAATAAATGTCAATCCATGTTAATCATATTTGACCATTTCAAAAAGACTTTAAAAAACACCAAAACTCATCAATCTCTTTTTTTGTGCCCTATGCACTTTTCCTTTAAAACTTTTTCATAAGTTTAGCATGATTCATTTCTTTAAGCGGAATTATTCGCTTGGAAATGACGACTTGTCATTACATTTAAAAACAACCAAAACAAACAAATTTTTGTTCTTTGTACCACGAACTACAAGGTTTTGATACTACATTGCACATTGTGGGTACGTGGACATGAGGCGATAAGTCTCTCCAAACACCAAAATCTAAAAAAATAATTCTCCTCTCATCTCCCCAATCTCTTTTCAAGCAAACCTTTTCAGACCAAAAGCAGTAGATATTTCAAAGGGTTCCTATAGAGTACTATAGACGTTTTGGGTGCTAATACCTTCCCATTGCGTAACCAACCCCCCTTACCCATTTCTCTTTGTCTTTTTTAGCTTTTGCTTTTTTTAGACTTCCTAGGATTTATTCGCTCTTTTTTCCTTTTCCTTTTTGGAATAAATAAAAGCGCGGTGGCGACTCTTGCTTTATGAGTTAAGTTAATCAATAGCTTACACTCACGATTTTTACCGCTACAGAAAGGTGGCGACTCTGCTGGGGAACACCAACCTTGAGGGGTTTAGCCTACTTTGATTTATTTAATGCTTTTTGTTTGATTTGCTTGTTACTTGTTTATTCTATTTAGGAGTTCCTCTGTGTGTGAGATAGGTCATATACCCGGACCAGAGCATACTTTGAGATAGGAGGATAGTATAGTCAAGGGAGCTTTGAAGGAGTCGAATCCCGAAAAAGCAGAACTTAAGAATCTATCCACTCAGTGGTTGCCTCTTTGGGATTACTGATGCCGATCGACAATCGTGAAGGCGTTACTTTTTCCATAAAAGCCTATAACACTGAGGACCGTAGTAACCCTTAACCCATCTTAGCCCTTTTAGGATCGTGGCGCAGAAGCTATGTGGATGCAAATCCGACTTAGCTGTTACGCGATGCCACACCCAAGTTAGATTCTCTTGGGGATAACTACCAACCTTCGATTAAATCGGTGCGCTGGTGTGTCTGATAGTGGATTGTGGACCCTGGGCACTCTGTTAGAGCCGCTGTTTTCTGCAGGTACAATGAAGAAAAAACCTTAATACACACCTTTGTGGGATTGGTTCTTACCCTTGGCTTCATGCTCGTGACTTGAACCTTGACCCGTGTGCTTTGTGTGATCTTGTTTGTGGTTGTTGCATCCATGCATCCATACGTTCATCATCTCAGCCGTTTTCAAGGAAAACAACTCAGACTATTGCAAATATGGACAAAGCAAATGTCCCTTTGGCAAAAGTTTTGAATAAAAGTTGTGATACTCATATACTTGATGCTTCCCATGTTTGTAATAATCGGGTTGATTTCCTGAAAACATAAAATAAAATAATAGATTTGCATTCATCATTCGCATACATGCAGTTCCCTAAACACAGACTCATTTGTCTTTCTGTCCTTGTACCAGTCAGCTGATTTTCTGGCATTCGTACCAAGTTTGAGGTAGTTACTGAAGGAACATGGAGAGAACAAAAGATGATGATCTCATGCCAGGCTTTACAGTGATGACCAATCCGATGTATGATTCTCCTCTGGACGATGATGTTCCACAAGTGGATGTTCCTACTCGATCCCGACCTGTGCAAAATGATCTGGTTGGTCAAGTTGTTGAAAAAGATTCTCGATTTTCGAGGTATATGCCAAATCCTCATAATGTCCACCCTGTGACAAAGATGATTGACGATGAGGTGTTGACCTTCAAGGAAGGAAGCGCATTTGTGAATGAAATGCCTTTATGCTGATGTTAGTAGAGTGACCCGCAGTGGTTGTATGTTTGCTTCTATGTTCCCCAAGAAAGTTAATAATGTTCTTTCAAGCTCAAGCTGACACAGTTTCCTCAGATCTTTAGTTCATTTACTGCATTTTCATTTGTAATCTTTTATGATTGTTATTGCTTTGTTTGCATATAGAACTTGTTTATTTTGAATATTAATCTTAATGCAATGAGTATGTTTATCTTGAAGTGATCCATTCGCATTCGCTCATAAATTGTTTTCTGCATTTGCAATACCAACCTCTTGTTTAAACTCTTGGAGGGAGGATGATGAAGTAAAAATGCAAAATTTCTGGTTGTGTGCTTTTGAATAAGACCCTGTTGATGATGTAAGGCATTGTTTCAAATTCCCAAACACCGGAGATATAAGGAAGATAATCCCTTGTTAACCCCTTTTGAGCCGTGAAGTAGGAGTTTCTTTTCTAAATTAGAAAATCCTCACATCTAACATTGGGGCTGGGTAGTCTTCAGTTAATTTGACCAAGTGTCCAAATTTCAAAAGGAGTGTGCGTCTAAGGAAACCACAGTGGTTATTCCTCATCCATGAAGGAAAGAGGCAGTCACAACCCTTTCAAATAAGCCAATGTCACATGATTTGTTCAAAAAAAAAGAAAGAAAGAAATCAAAAAAGCCCGCTAAGTTGAAAAAAATTGAAAACAAGTGACTTAGGCAAAAATTGGGGCATCCCGCTGGACATCAAAAATTCAAAAAAAAATCAGTCCAGGCAAAAGTTAGGGAAAAATAAAAAGAATGAAAATGTGAAAAGCAAGAATAAAAGAAAAATTCTCATCAAAAGAACAAATCTTTGTGTGACTACCAAGTCGAAGGACAAAAAGGGTGACTGTTATCCCCGAATAACCTCATTGGTTCTTAAACCATCAGTTCCAGTAATCTTTTTAAAAATGAACATTTGTGTCAAATTAGCTTAATGTAGGACTGAAGAACATCACGGAGAATGGGTGGGTACAAATGATTTTGAGCCTAAAAATCCTTTTTTTTCTGAAAACCGTTAAACAGACCAAGTTATAACCCTCAAAATACCTAATTGAAGCCGGGTTTATTTTGAAAGTGTACTTCAAATGAGATAGCGTTCCTAACTCCCATGAGTTGCGCTAAAAGATCTTTGTTGGTATTGCATGTGCATTCAAAAATCAATGTCGTATCTAAACTAGTGATTCATTCACAAGGTTTTGCGACATCTTTTTAGTAAAAACTTCAAGATTAACATGTCTGTTGCATTAGAATTATAATTCTCAGAATTAACATTTTCTGCTTGCATGCATTTGTTTGATATCATAGAAGTTTACGTCTGAGCATCAGTGATTAGTTTAATCTTTTGAGGCCTGAAACTTTGATGAACAATTGGCAAATCATTTCAAGAATGATCCTATCCAGGGGCATGTTGCCTGAAGGCTTAGTTGAGTATGAGCAAACTTGTTTTCCCAGTTGATGCTTTCACATGGGGCAAAGTAGGAAGACTCTATTGATTGAAGAGTGTGCCAAGTTCAGTAAATCTGGGGTGGTTATGTCGAGATTCGATGAATCTCTCCAAGAGTTTGAAGACATTGGGACAGATTATCTCAAGTCATTATGGTACAAAGTTTCCTTTTGGTGTAAAATCCTTTGCAGACCATGCAGTCTGGGGCAAAAGTTAAATGGTGAATTCAACGCACATAAGCAGATTTGTTCTTGTGGATGTAATCAAGTTGTTAATTAGATGATGGATTCCCTCAAGATTATTGTGAGGTGTTGGACTCTTGAAATCCATTATTCCCCAATGGAGTGCCAGTCTGGGTATTTCCCGTCCAAGTACTGTTTTGGATATTCCTCCGGCTAAGTCTTGATTCAGATTTCCCCAGCTGAGTATGATTCTATTCTCCAGCCAGGTTATGATCAAGCATTTGAGATGCTTTAGGGTGATGTTTTCCCTTGATGTGGAATCCTCGCACAGAGTTTTACCTCTCGTTGTGATTGCTTTGATCACTCCCCAAGCAAAGAGTAATGTTGACTTCTTATTCCCCCAATTGGTTGATATCCCCATTAGTGTTTGGCTTTGTGTGTACTCCTTGATAGGATCTCTTTTGGTATCTCTATCTTGTTGAGATTAGCCGAGTATTCAGCTGAGCTGTGGTGTTCTTCCACCCTCTGCTTATCCTTATGTCTGTTTTGTCAGCATATTCATACTCTTACGCATTGCATACGCATTCTTCTGTTGTGCATAGCATTGTTGTTGTTGCATTATGCATTTTACATCTGTTTTAGTGCTTTCCGGCTCTCTGGTGTTGTTATCCTCCGCAGAGTGTGTGTGTGTGTGTGTCCTCTCTCCATTTAGAGTGTCGACCTTAAGCAGAAAGTGTTTATCCTTTCTAATTCCCCACCGAGTTTGTTCCTCGTGGAGGATTTTATTTCAGCTTTCCTTTCCAGCTCATTTATCTGGATGGAATTAATCCCCAGTTGAGATATTTCCTCCTCGGGATGAGTCTTGTTTGACCGTTTCTCTCCAGTTTCTTCCTAGATTGAACTTTGGTCTCCGACGGTGACTATTTTGAAACTCTCTAGGTTGTGTAACCTAGATGATTGGAAGTGTATTTATTTTGCACCTTTGAAGATTTTGTACTCCTCAACAGATTATCTTTTTATGGTTACCATTAGAAGATGAAGATTTTGTTTCCTCCAGCAGTGTTGTTGCAACACTCTTTTGGAATCCATTGTATGATAACAAGCAGCATCCTCTTTATTTGAGAAACTTGTGTGTCTCCAGTTATCAGACATTATCTTTTCCATCAATTGGTATTTCTCAGGTTATGCCTGTCAGAGAAGTTTGTTGTGAATTTCCAACAGATGGTTGTCTCTTTATTTGAGAAGTCGGTTGCGTGATCTAACTTGCCTATATCTCATGTGAAGATCCCTGGTAGAGTTATTGATTCCTAATTCCTGGAAAATCTCAGAAGAAGATTTCCAGTTGACCTCGGCAGAAGGTATTTTCTTTCCAAGAATCTCGGCAGTAGATTTCTTGGATATTTTCAAAGGATTTCCAGTAAACCTCGGCAGAAGGTGGCTTTATTTTAGATCACTTTGGTTGATCTCGGCAGTAGATTCTCCAGTGAGTTTTAAAATAGAATTTGCAACAAGCCTTGGCAGAAGGTATTTTCTTTCCAAGAATCTCGGCAGTAGATTTCTCAGATAATTTCAAAAAAAGATTATTACATCAACCTCGGCAAATGGTATTTTATTTTTAGGATCTCGGCAATAGAATCCTTAAAATATTTTTCAGTTAAGCCTCGGCAGCAGGCATGTTTTCGATTATTCCTCGGCAGTAGGAATTACGTATAAAATCTCGGCAGAAGGTGTTTCATTTGGAGGTTCTCTGGTTGATCTTGGCAATAGATTCCCTAGTAAATTTTTGATGGTTGACACATTTCTCAAAAAAATCTTGGTAGAAAGTATTCCCAAACGAATGGTAAAGTCTTTTTGGTTAGATGGGACAGTTTGTTGTTGAGATTCTTCCACTCCAATGAATGGTAAGTCTCTTCGGTTAGACGAGACAGTTCGTTGTTGAGATTTTGTCACTCCAATGAATGGTAAGTCTCTTCGGTTAGACGGGACAGTTTGTTGTTGAGATTTTGTTACTCCGATGAATGGTAAGTCTCTTCGGCTAGACGAGACAGTTCGTTGTTGAGATTCTTCTACTCCAATGAATGGTAAGTCTCTTCGGTTGGACGGGACAGTTCGTTGTTGAGATTTTCTACTCCGATGGATGGTTAGTCTCTTCGTTATGCTAGAGATAGTTCATTGTTGAGGTATTGATTTCCCCCCAGTGGAGCCTTGTTGTGCTAAGTCTTCCCTGTTGAGTTATATACTTGTTGTGTTGTGGTTTATTTCCATATACAGTTATCCCCAGTTTGAATCTTTTTCTCAGCTGAGTCCTAGTAGTTGTGTGGTATGCTCCCCGGCTAGTTGGTAATCTCTCCCTTCTCTGTTCGAGTTTATTACCTTTGTCGTCCTGCCCTGTGTTGGTAGTAGGTGATATTTCTCGACCCCTTTGAGATTATTACCTTTGTCGTCCTACCCTTTGTTGATAGTAGGTGATCTTTCTCATACCCTTGGTTGATTACTTTGTTGTAACTGTCACTTGGTTGATGGTTGGTAATCTTTCTTTAGCTGGCTTATTACCTTTGTCGTCCTGCCCTTTGCTGGTAGTAAGTAATATAGCCCGGTTTGGTTGCCTTGTTACAGTTGTCACTTATTTGATAGCTAGTAATCTTTTCCCTTTCTGGGATTATTACCTTTGTCGTCCTGCCCTTTGTTGGTAGTAGGTAATTCTTCTCATATCCTTTTGATTGACTGCCTTGTTGTAGCAATCACTTGGTTGGTAGTTGGCAATCTTTCCTTTTGATCATGCTATTACCAGATGTCTGGTATTAGACGATCTTTTCCCCAGCGGAGATTTTTTCTCTCCATGTTGGGACGATGTTATCCCTCTTTCATTTCTGGTGTTGGTAAATTTCCCTCAGTGGAATCTTACTCTTTTCTCTTCCCCAGTGGAGATTTGTTTCCTCCCTTGTCGGGATGTGTTTTCCCTCTTTTGTTTTCCCCTGTGGAGCCTTTTCTCTTTGCTCCCCAGCCGTCTTGTTTGTCTCCTGTGGCGTTTTCTCCCCCACAGTGGTCTTGTGTCTGCATATCATCTGCATAATCATATCATTTTGTGGTCTCTTAGGGCAAAAAATTAGATTTATTGTTATATTTAAGTCTCTTCTATCTCGTCGAGACAAAGATGTCAATCTTCATATCTCCAGATAGAAGAAACTTAAATAGGGGCAGCTGTAATACCCTAATTTTTACCCCTAAGATCCCACATGTCTTTTTGCATTTTATACCACAAACAAGAACACGCATTCGTCCCCTCTTTTGTAGGATGTGCCTTTCAGGGATCTTTGAGTTTGTGTGTGTTTGTTAGTTGTTTTATTGCTTAATTTGTTTATATTTACTAACCATTAATTAAATCCAAAAAATATTTTGTCTTTCTTTCACTAACATTTTCAGGGGAAGAACAGGTTAAAAATACCAAAACAATAGTCTCTCAGTTCGAATGAATTTCATCTGAACAAAGTCAAAGTTGATCTGCAATTAGTTCAAAAATCATCTGATCAAGAGTTTCCAAGATTTAATTGATTATTATTCCAAGAGACTCCAAGGTTTATGTGTTTATTTCCATGCCTTCTTTGACGAGCAAAAGAATCAAGGCGAACCACAGCAGTGCATTTAAAGGGAGTATTTTTTTTTCAAAATTTGCACTAAATAACCGGTTATCATTTAGTCTGTAACCGGTTACGCTCGTGAAATTTTAAAAAATGGCAGTAAATTCAAATTCAGCAATTGGCACCAATTTTCATCATCTTGATCACATTTGGAATATTCTAGACCACCTCATTTTAATTCCCCTACATCACTTTGATCATTTTCCACCATGCACCTTCACTAATCACCACTCTTTTGATAATTCCCTCCAAATTTGAATTCCAATCCTAATTTTGATCATCCAAGCCTAATTCCAAACCACCAAATTTCCCAAGCGTAAACTCTATAAATAGAGGCTTCATTTCATTCATTCTTCAAGCTTTGGATAGCCAACAAACCTCTTGCAAATTCTCTTCCCAACCACAAATTTCACTAAAGCTCATTTTTCTTCTTTTGAAAGTTAATAAGAATTCACATTGAATCTTGTTCAACTTTGAGCTAAACCTTCATCCGAACTTGTTTTCTTCATCAATTCTCATAGATCAAGGCTTTGGTGTTTGGATCTTGAAGCAATTTGAAGGAATTTTCAGATTTGAAGTGGTAGTTCATCTTTCACCATTGTTGAAGCTTCATCTTCATCTTCCATAATGTAGTTCTTTGGAGATATTTGTTACTTGATCTTTTAGATCTTGTAATTGTGTTTAATTGTTGGTGTTTGCTGTTATTTTACTTTAAATTTCGTGCGATTTCAGTTCCATGATCACAATGTGTTTGTAAAAAGTTTTGAAAGTGGATCGTGCTGAATTTTACACAATTTTCTGCATTCTGGTGCAGAGTAACCGGTTAGTAGATATGCAGTAACTTGTTACTCTGTGGTAATTTTGAAAAACTGCGCTTATTTTGAACTAAGTAACCGGTTAGCAGATATGCAGTAACCGGTTACTTCGAAACAGAATGCATATTTTGCCTTGTTTTTGGGGCTGTTTTGGTTTTTCTTCCTCCTTCTTCCCCTTTCTTCTTGTTTTAGCCTTGAAATGCCTTGTTGAGATTAATTTCTCTTCAATTTCAATGGACTTTGGATATGGTTAAAGTAATTAAACATTCATTAGTTCAAATCTATCTTTCAATGAATTGTTGAATTCATTTGAGGTGCTTTGAATTAGTGATATGTTTTCACACTTACACTTATCAATTAAAGGTGATTGAACTTGAAGATGAAAGGATTTCAAAAGTGTAATTCAATTTGGCTTTCTCTTCATCTATTTCCTTTCTTTTTATTTTGATCGATGAAAGTCTTATGGATCTTAGAGTTTCTTTGTTGAATTCTTGATCAAGACTAGATCGTTACCTATTTTCTTTTCATTCAGTATTGCTTTCGGATGACGATCTACATATCGTTCATCTAGCATGCATTAGCACAAAGATATATTGACCGGCCTCATTGTAGGGTAATTACTTCATAAATTACTCGGCGATTGCTTAACATAGCGCAACATTTGTCCCTCTTTATCCAATTCAGAATTTGAACTTTCGTGGTTCGGACCTTGATTGGTCGCGTCAACCCAATGGTGATTGATCTTTTGTATTAGGTTCAAAATCTTTGAAGTTTGTTGTTATAGAAGCTTTGATTATATCAATCTTCTAACAAGTCTTCATTAACCTTGACCTAAGTACATTGTTTAATCACTATAGTTTAAGACGCGAAATGGAATAATCGGTGAAGGGTTATGGCACTAGAGCCTTGTGCTACTAATTACTAACTTCTAACTTCTTTTTATGTTTCCTTCTCGCTCCCTATCTCTCTTTTACTTTTATGCAATTTTTTTCCTTTGTCCGTTGGACACATGTTTATGCTTCCGCATATATTTCCTTTGTCCGTTGGACACATGTTTATGCTTCCGCAATTTTTCCCTTGTCCGTTGGACACATGTTTATGCTTATGCCTTTTTCTCTTTGTCCACTTGGACCAAAAATATTAATGAAGGCCAAAACCTCTAAAAAACTTGTGCTTCTAATCTTGGACTATGGTTACTATCCTTTGCAATGGACATGGAATTTTGTACCTAGACTTTGGACTTCAATGCTATTCTTGGATCCTTGGACTTAGAACTATGACATTTTCCCTTTGCTTTGGAATTATGGTTTGAAGACTTTGAAGCCTTATGCTTTTGTTTGGTTTATGGTGAAGATAGCTACATTTGTGGTTAGATCTTTCTTATCCTTAGCCTTTATTTTTATGCACTAGGATAGTCACTTCTTCTCCACCCCTTCTTCAATTTTCAAAATCTCCTCTCTTTTTTAAAACCTTATTGTTTTTCAAACTTAAAACCACTTTCATAATAAAACTTTGACTTCGGTCAAGTGATTTTTAAACTTTCTTTTTCTTTAATAAATGTCAATCCATGTTAATCATATTTGACCATTTCAAAAAGACTTTAAAAAACACCAAAACTCATCAATCTCTTTTTTTGTGCTCTGTGCACTTTTCCTTTAAAACTTTTTCATAAGTTTAGACATGATTCATTTCTTTAAGCGGAATTATTCACTTGAAAATGACGACTTGTCTTTACACTTAAAAACAACTAAAACAAACAAATTTTTGTTCTTTGTACCACGAACTACGAGGTTTTGATCCTACATTGCACATCGTGGGTACGTAGGCATGAGGCGATAAGTCTCTCCAAACACCAAAATCTAAAAAAATAATTCTCCTCTCATCTCCCCAATCTCTTTTCAAGCAAACCTTTTCAGACCAAAAGCGGTAGATATTTCAAAGGGTTCCTATAGAGTACTATAGACGTTTTGGGTGCTAATACCTTCCCATTGCGTAACTAACCCCCTTACCCATTTCTCTTTGTCTTTTTTAGCTTTTGCTTTTTTTAGACTTCGTAGGATTTATTCGCTCTTTTTTTCCTTTTCCTTTGTGGAATAAATAAAAGCGCGGTGACGACTCTTGTTTTATGAGTTAAGTTAATCAATAGCTTACACTCATGATTTTTACCGCTACACCTGTAAAATTAGGAAATCCGGTATATTTATACCGGTAAATTGAAAATGTCCGGTGGATATTATCGGTATTTTCAAAATTACCGATACTACCTGAAAATTCAGGTAAACACACTGAAAATGGCTGAAAAATCTGGTAATGGGCAAAATTTCCGGTATGGCACCGGAAATTTCAAAAATCCGGTATTTTGGACATGGATAAAATAGACTTTTTGCGTGTAATAGGGGGGTGCCAGGTACGATTGGGGGGATGGCAGGTAGAATTCTCCTGTTTGACATAAATGTCCAAAACATTGACTTTTTTGTTGTCGTTGGGCTATAAATATTTCATGCCCAAAACACAATCAACTTTTATTTTTTATTTTTAAAAATTATTAATAAATAATTTGCTTAATTTTATAATATAAAAAATTGAATTATTTTGAATAATTTAATCTTTAACAATTGAACTGATATTTGGTACACTTTTAAATGAACTTGGATATTAAATTATTCAAATACAAATTTAAAAATGAAATAAATTCTTAACATAAATTTTTTAAATAAGATAAATAAAAAACTTAATAAAATATAATACAACATTACAATACCACAACCAATACAAATAATAAATTATCTTCAATATTTAAATTTATCGATATCAAATAGAAACATAAAGAAAAAAAAAAAAACAAAACAAAAGACATGATTTTTTAGTCAAATAGAAACCTAGTGTCCTTTTCCATAGCCATCAAAAGACCATAATAGCAAAACATTTACATTAAATTGATCAATGATAACAATTCAATTAATAATAAATTAATACGGTTAAAATTCAAAATTGATACATAGAAACAATATTAATTTAATGTTATTTAAATTTAATTAGCATATTAAAATTAAAACTCAAATTCAAAAGCATTATACTAAATTTATAAATAATTTCAAATAATCTATATTTGATTTAACTCTATATCATTAAAACTCATAAACTCTAATAAATCATCCATAAACACAAATAAAATAAGTTAAAACATTATAATCATCCAAAAAAAATGTTACAGATGGAACAAAACACTTTATAATCATCTATACACATCAAAAAAATTCTTAACAGGGAACAAAAACATAATTTTACGTAAGGAACAAAACATATTATAATTAATCATACCACAAGTCAATTTACTAACGTAAACAAAATTAATACACTATTTTAAACTACAGAAACTTTAAATCAAAAGGTCATATAATTGGAACACTTTACCAGATTTTTTTCTCTAAATAAGTTCTACTTGAAAATTGCAACAAGTATAACTAGTTATACCATATGTTTTTTTTTCTCTAAATCAGTCCTACTAAAAACCTACAACAAGCATAATCAGTTATACCATAAACTAGAGTCATGTAAACATATTTTTAAATTTTTAAATTTATAAAAAAAAACTTAAAGATATGCCTATGGACCTTTTATTTCTCCTAATACTCTAATCATGAGTAGGAATTACTCTAACCCATGAGAGATAAATCTCTTGATCTTTCACTTTGCAAAACCCAAAAGAATGGCAAGAACATTAATACCAATAACAAGTAGTATCATGAAAAATCACATACCTGAAACATGATATTTGAAGTATGGTTATCAAAATATTAAAATATTCAAATATGAAGTATAACTAGAACATGATATAAACATGAATATATGGCAAGAACATTAATACCAATCCATACACAAGATATTTCAATTCATTTGCCATCACGACAGCAAGACTTCAAGAAGATCTTGTATTCAGTTTTGTAATTGCACACACAAGATATCTCCACACACAAGATATCTCCATGTGTCATGATTGCTCCATTGTAGCCCGATTATTCTTCCTTAGGTTTAACCTTATGAGTCGCAACATAGAAAGATAACTGCAATTAACTGTTTAACAACTTTATAAGCAAGGAGATAAATCTAACACAAGATAGAAATCATAGAATTGAATAAACACACATTTGGTTGTTCTACATAGTCAACCAAATCAGCATCTTCCACTTTATCTATTCCAAGAACTTCACTCCAAGCATAAGTAAATGAATGTTAGTAGTAAGAATCAAACACAACACAAACACGAACCATAAATAAATTACTTCATGAAACAAAAACAACAAACCATAAGTAAATCTTACCATTCACAAAACTCAAACACTAAATCAACTTTTCAAAACACACACAAAACAACACTAAGTCACTTTTAAAGATATAGTAACTCAAACCCTAAATCATAATCCAAAAAAAAAAAGGCAAATACAATCCTTTTGTAGAAAATCATGCCTTTAAAGTGGTAGCTCCTTGTCTTGAAGCATCGAATCACTTCAAAAGTTAAGAACAAAACTAACCATGAAGGAGAGACGACAGTGAAAATAATTGGGTGGTGAGTGTAACACCCTTTTCTACCCTCAATAATGTTGCAGCAGAAACAACTCAAATATCAGAGTAAAGCATAAAAATTCCCTCAAATGGTGCACATTTCTCATTTAAATCAAAATAATACACTTGCCTTGTAAACAAAAGGGTTTTCCTCAAAGTTTCACAAAAAGCCTTCACATGGCAGCGGAACTCAAAGTTCCCAATTTGAAAGGTTTTCAACAAACATCATAATAATCAAAATAAAACCATATCATCAAATGACAACAAAAATAAGGAAACAACATAGTTCGACTCAAAGGACCCCAATCCGATGTTACACTATCAGAGCAAGACCCTCTAAATCGACCAAAAGCAAATAAACTTCAAGGTTCTCGAAAGCATCCACAGCTAAACCTGATCACCTGCACGTTATCCACGTGGAGGTAACATTCAAACAGGCAGGGTGAGTAATCACAATTCATAATAATCATTATAAAACAAGATGTACATAAAATGGCATTATCTTCATATACGACATCATTAGGGTCATCATCAAGGAAAACATCAGGAAGCACCATATCACAAATTCATCAATGCCACGCAAAATGCAATGCATAGCAAGACTCATGCATGTGGTACCAATCGTCATAAATCGATGGACACTAGGCTATCACCCCTCCAAAGATCCCCGTCAATAGGATCGATCCCGCAATCGGAACCGGAGCATGTCATAATTACCTCATATCCGCACAATGGGAATGAAGCGTCATCACAGAGTATGCATATGAATATATGATACACAACATCACTAATCGTCGTCATTAAATAAACATCATAATGTACATCATCATTCATCAATTCTCATATAAATCATGTCATCATATATTCATCAAACCATCACAAATCAGCACCTCAATATCATCAAGAACATCATGGTAAATCATCATAAATATCACAACATCAAACACTAGAACAACACAGCAACAAAAACGAAATTTCGCGAACAGCAGACGTTCGCTCCAGGATTCGCTAGGCGAACCTGTTCGCTAAAACCTTCGCTTGGCGAAGCGGCCAGCAAATCCCACAGACACCACACCAAGACACCAGAAAAACACCCTCATACTCGCTGGTTTATTCGTTGGGCGAAGCTACTCGCTGATTCACTCTCTTAGCGAGACTTCCAGCGAATCCCCACTTCCACTCCAGAATCATCTCAGTACCTACACTCATGTTATCGCGCATTCGCTGCGCTGTTCGCTTTGCGGACCTTGGTGAACATTCGCCTAGCGAAGCGAAGCGATGGTTCGCTTAGCGAACTTGTGATTACAGCAAATCGCTGCTTCGCACCAGTGGTTCCACAACCTCAAATGTACCTGCGATTACAGCTCCAAATGATCCAAAAACATCCCCATAACAGTTCTAATGCATCACGAAGATCAACAACATAAAACCTACGTCTATTAGGTCGATTAGGACATCTCGGGGAAACCTTAAATCCCCTAAACCTTCAAAACTCTCAAGCTTCCTATAAACCCCGTAAATCCCTTTCTCATACAAAATCCCACATATCATCAAAAAGGGTTTTGCCACAAAGGCTTATTTTTATCCGAATCAATTCAACCCTTAATAATCCATCATCGGTCCTCAAAATACCTCTAAATCATCAACAACTCATAAACCCTTCAAAAACTCCAAAATCCCCAAAATCCACTTCAATTACATCGAATCCTATAATGAAAACAATGAAAGGTAATTACTCCCCATACCTTAGATTGTCGATCTGATGTGTTCTCTCTTGAGCCTTTGGAAACCTTCACGAATTCCTCGCCTTTTCCCTTTTTCCTCAGAGCTCTCCCTTCTTTCCTTTTTTCACGGTTAACCAAAAGTGAACCCTATTCTCAAAATCCTCCTTAAATATTCAACCTAACCCTTGGGCCTCAAAATTGGGTTTTCTCCATAATGCCCTCACTAATCCTCCTCAAATGTCCACCATACCCTTAATTCCTCTAATATTATTTAAAATAAATAATAATACAATATATTCCATAATATATACTATTATTTAATTAAATAACCAAAACTTCACAAAAACACTGACATCGACACAATCCACCAAAAATCACAGAAATTCATGAACATAATATTTAATTTAATTAAATAAATATTCTTACGAAAATTTGGGGTGTTACAGTGAGACCAAGATGAGAAATAGAGATAAAGGTGATACAGGGAAGAGGTAACGATGAAGGTGATACGATGATGGTTGATGAAGCGACGCCATGGACAAGAGAAGATGGATGAAGATAGAGTGAGGGAGAATATAATTAGGGTTTATGTGACAGTGAAGTTAAGAGAGAGTGAGAGAATAATGACAAATTTTGAGTTTTGGTATAATGAGTAAGCCCAACATTATGCTAATTAATAATATAAATATAAATAATAATTAAAATAATAAAATATGATGGTCGATTTTGTTTTCGACGGAATTAAATCCGACTGAATGTCGGGTTATCATCCGTTGGTAAATATTTGTCCAGCCCTACTAATAGGGTTTGAACCAACCATCTCAAGGATAAAGAATGACTATTTTGTCAATTAAGCTATACTTAAGGTATGTTTGGATTGATGGAGTGGAATGGAATAGGATGGAATGGAATGGTATAAACTTAAGTTCCATTGTTTGGATTAATTAAAAAAGGATGGAATGGAGCGGAACCAGATGGAATGCATTCCATCTCATTCCATCACTTTCCATCATTTTTTGTACCCTCCAATTTTGGTGGAATGACAAAATCTCTATGTTCCGTCATGAAATATCCAAACAATGGAACAACATATTTATGTCATTCCGCTCCGCTCAATTCCGCTCCATCCCCTTCCGCTCTGCTCATTTTATAATATCCAAACATAGCCTTAGGGTTTGTTTGGCAAGGAAGACAGAGTAAAAAAAAAGAGAGAATAAATTGAGAAAGAGTATGAAAAGAGAGAAGTATGAGAGAAGTAGAGTAGATTTGATATATGGATGGGTAGAAGAGAAAGAAGTGACAAATAGAAAAGAAAGAGATGTGTTTAATTTGTAAAATGGGAAAAATACCCTTCATATAATTTTATGTTATTTAAATATTATTTTATATTTTAATTTAGTTAGTATAATTGTAAATAATAAAATAAAATAAAATATTTTAATATATATATATATATATATATATATATATATATATATATATTTGATTTTGTTAAATTTTAATTTTAATATAAATAAAAGGGTTTAATGGTGATACACTGATAGTGTAAAAAAAATTTACACCGTCAGTGCATGATTCATTTTTCTTAAATAGAATTTAATATTTAAAATTATAATACAAATCATTTAATTTAATATATATTTTAATATTCATAAAATAGCACACTACATTAGTTGTTATTATTATATTATTATAATAAAAAAGTTGCAATTAAATAAACATACACATGTACTAGCCATATAAATGAAATTCAATTTTGTGGCACACTCTATAAAATATTAGTTTTCCTGCATTAATTAAAAGGATATAAATGGAGGATCGTGTATTTACACTCCTTTATTCGCATCATAGGAAGAACTTAAAAATGTGTGGGACTCACAGAATTTAATTCTTTCTGCACTAACTATGTGTACTCCAAACAGAAGAAATACTCCATCTCTCTCTTATTTCTCTCACTTTAATTTCTCTTATCCCAAACATATCCTTAGGTTTGATTATTTTTTCTGAGATAGTTTATTTATCAATACTATATTTTCTTTGTGCTTATGTTAACTATAACTATATATAAATGGGATACACCCTTTTGGACTGGCCTAATATTTTTCCTAAATTAGCCTTACAGATTGTAACTGCTCCTAACATTCTTAACTGCTGAAAACTTAAACTGCCTAACTCTACTATTTCAGATGCACGTCATTTGTTTCCATGTCTTTCATTTCCAAACCCATGATAATATTAACTTAATGTCACTGTAAATCATGTTTGGATGCTATATATTTTTTTTCAATTTCACATCAACTGAAGGCATAGATTATATATTTGTGCAGAAAATGGTTTTGATTTGATATTACAGGAAGTGATTGAAGAAGAAAATTTATGAGAAATCATCTTCTGATGATATATCGGTTTTCGATGAATTATTTATGCAGAGGATTCAGTATAATTCTCAGTTTGCGTTATTTTGATATCTCCGGCTTGAAGATTACAGGTAAATACATTATGTTATTCTTTTTACATCATTCTTTGATGTCTTTTCTACATTGTAGATTTTGTTTCAATACTTTGTACATATTTCAGTTCTTACAATTTGAACAATGTATGAGAAGAATCTTGCATCAGATTTGTACACTCTTTGTTACATCAATAGAATTTACTGTTTTGGAAAATTGCGATGATTCTTTTATTGATATGATATGGTTCTTTATTGTTCATCAGTTTTTATTACTTGCAACTGAAGATGAGGTTGGGATATGATTATTGATATCTTTTTCTTATTTCTCTATAAAACATCATTCCTTATAATGTTGCCTTTAATTCTCTTCTTTTTTTGTTTATATTTACTACTTTTTTTTGGTATTTGTGTTATGCTTTGTAGTAGTTCAAGTTCGATTTGATCTTTGTAATGATTATTTTCAAAACATATTTGTTTGAAAATAAAGAATTATGGCACCGGGACAACCATCGGAGGAAAGCGATTTCGCGATCTCATAATCGGAAGACGATGGAGGCAGCGATCATAGCAGGTCGAAGATTGGGGAATAAGGTAGTACGGAAATAGACAGTATTGAGCAGTGTGATAGCATAGAGAAATGTGTTGAGAAGGATTTGGACGTGGGAAATGATGTGGGTAGAGAGACTGGTGTCAGACACGCAAATAATAATAAGTTTCGTAGGGAGGCATTGCAGGTTCAGAAAGGAGTATTGGTGGAAAAAGTAAGCATATGGAAAAGGGTGATCAACGAAGAGGCAAAAACAAATAAGGGTGGTGTAGGAGCATTTAATGCTGATAATCAGTATGAAAGGGAGAGGGAGTTCGAGGGAAATTTAAAAACTTTGGAACACGTGGATAATAGTGGTACTTTCACTACTACAAAACGCGCAAACAACAATGCCCAAGTCACCACGGTTCTTCCTAAAACCGTGGTGATATCTCTAAACTCAGGCGCTAACTTTATATTATGCTTTTTAATTAAAAATTTATAGGGTATGATAACGGTTGTAAGTATAACCGATATGATAGAATCAATCTTTCATGGGTTCGAACCTCAGCTGTGGCAAAAATATTTTTCATTTAAGGTTAAGGCGCTCCTTTCTTTTTTATTTATTTTTAAATAAGGGATATCACTACGGTTATTATGAGTAACCGTCATGATATAGTTTGCTATTATTTTAAAATATAAAATATAATTACGGTTAGAGTTTTAAACCATAACGAAAAGTGATTATTTTTAATATATAAACGAAACTATCTGTTGCCCAGTTCATAACTGTCGTTTCTCTCTAAAGAAAACCCTAACACAACCCTATCCTCTCATGAATCTTAACCAATACTGTTACAAGTGAATGGAGAAATAAAGCTTAAAGGATATCTGACGGGAGCAACGTCTGGCGTAAACTCCTACGGCGGCGAAGATGGTATGTTCTCCTGCTATATTCTTTCTACTCTTCTTCTGGATGCTGTTGATGTTTAGAATTTAGGATTATTATTTTAGGGTTTGGTTTTAGGATGTTGTGGAAAACATTATGTTATTGATGTTTTAGGGTTAAGTTTGATTTTTGTTGTCTTTCCTTGTAGATACACGGTGATGATGGTGATAGCAAGCGTATGTTGGTAGCAAGCGTATATTATGGTGAAGTTTCATATGGTTTTTGAAGCCATGAAGAAAAATATAAGATGTTCTGGACTGGACCAATGGCTAGGCATGGCCCAATTCACTTCTGCTCCCATAACGGCCCAATTACCTAAGTCCAATCCACAAAGGGGCGAAAGTTATCCTTCTGCCCCTCCAACCGGGCAAGGACTACTTCACTCCTCCCCGGAACCTCTGCCCGTTCCGCACGGCTCCTGCTGTCCCCGAACAGCTAAGGGCATGTGCCCGAAACTATGTATATGCCCGACATAACGGTTAGTTTTGGGCACCTTGCTCGACATAACGGCTAGTTTTGGGCAGTTACATATTCTTCGGGAAAATAGTTATTTCGCCCCGAAAATAGGACCGTTGGCCACGCGTTGGGGGCACTATATAAACCCTCTCACTTGAGAGGGCGAGGTATCCAATAATCACCCTAAAAACTGACACTTTGTACTTGCCCTTTTTCTCTGACCCTTTCTTACTTGAGCGTCGGAGCGCCTTGCAGGTACACCCCCTCTTCCTCATCTCACGCCCAGCATCGCACACGTTCTTGGTGGCCCACCTCAGGATCTGATCAAGCCTTCACAATCACTGGCGCCTTCTGTGGGAACTTTGTTCTCCCCGTCTTAACATCCACCTTCGATACTAAGACCAAAACACTATCGTCCAAGATTATCATCATAGCTGCTCAAGATCACGTCAAAGGTGCTCTCCAGTCCGCTGTCCTCCCCGTCAACAAGACTGACGTTGACGGTCCTTCATCCATCCTCGGAGACCCCCGTTTTCTGAGAGACGGGGCCATAGTCTCTCCTTCCCCTACTCATGCTGACCGCGACAACGGTCAGCCCTCGCTGGCCATCTAGCCCGTTCCTGCTCCACCCAACGCCGATCTGCCCGTGGTGGCCCTTCTTGAGGCGATCAACAAAACCAACCTCCTGATCCTTCAGTAGAACGAAAGGATCAGGGCATTAGAGGAATCTGCCCGTCCAAGATCCCCCCTCCGAGGAAAAGCCATCGACGATCCAAGAGCCCGCAAGCCCGACGGGAAGTCGACCGAAGGCTGCGCCAAGAACCAGAATCTTATGCCGCCCGGAAACGCGACCATGTTTCCCCGCGAAACCAGAACTCTCCCAATCACAAGAGAACCCGGAGGGACAAACAGTCATCCCTGGTCAGGTCAAAGGGCCGGGCCCATACTCCTTTTCCCCGAAGAAGTCGTCGCCACGAGCGAGTGGACCGGTCCCCGTCAATAACCAGTTCTAGGGTCGATGATGAGCCTCACGGCCCATTATCCCAAGAAATCTTGGCAACACGCCTCCCCAAGGGCCCGGAGAAGCCCCCAGGACTAGGCACATACGACGGTACAACTGACCCCGACGAGCACATCGAGAACATCGATGCGCTGTGGGATTACCGTGGCGTCCGGGGCGCCATCAAGTGCCGGCTATTTCCGAGCACGCTCTGAAAAGGAGTAATGACTTGGTACAAGCAGCTGCCTGAAGAGTCTATCACTTTGTGGAAGCAACTAGGCAGAATGTTCTCTCGGCATTTCACGGCGTCGTACCGCCACCCCAAGACTGAAGCCTCCCTTGGGGCCATAATCCAAGGGAAGGAAGAACCTCTACGGGCATACATCGAGAGGTTTAACAAAGAAGCAGTGCAGGTCCCTACAACGGACGATATAAAAAAATTTCTGCTCAAACAAGGACTCCGCCCAGGCTCTGAGTTTTCTAAAGCTGTCGGCCTCGCACCTCCGAGAAACCAGGACGCCTTCCTCCTCAAGGCGCAGTCGTACATTCAGTACGAGGAAAAAGAAGCGGCCAACTCCGCCAGAGCCTCCCGCCACCAGGAGAACGCCCAGGCCTCCAGAGGCGAAGAACCCTCGACATCTCGTCGAGGAGAAAGGAAACGCGAAGACTGTCCTCGGGACTCCCGCGATAGCAAGGGACCCTCCGGACGGTTCCACGACTACACCCCCTGACTGTCTCCAGGGAGAAGATACTGTCTGAATGCACGAATTCAGAATTCAAACAAGCAGGGGTCCGCTTCCCCAAACAAATACCGGCCAAGCCCAATGCCGACAAGTCAAAGTACTGTCGTTCCTATAAAAGTCATGGTCACACCACCAAGGATTGCATCCATTTAAAGGATGCTATCAAAATACTGATCAAGGATGGCCACCTGAAGCAGTTCACAAAAAAGAAAGACTCTCCCCGGCAAGATGCCCAGGAGTCCAAGAAGGTAGAGGAAGAGGTGCCTTCCTCGGAAGAGGCCAACTTCCAGGTCGCCATGTCCGTATCACGACCAGAGGACTTCTACGTCCCAGATGAGCTCAGCGCTCCTGTCTACTTCGCGGCCCACAGCCCGTGGGAAACGTTCCCCTCCGCCATGGTCATCTCGGGTAGAGGCTTTAATAAAGTCACGGTAGGCTCCGTAAAAAGGAAATTTGAGCACTTAATCAGCACGAGCTCCAGCAAGGTAACCACGCTCGACCAGGCCCAGAAGGGCTCCATCCCCACCTCCTTCTACAGGGAAGAGCTCATTGGGGGATCTCCAAACTCGAGCATTCCCCTACTCGTCAGAGCTCGGACGGCGAACTTCGACGTTCGTAGGATTCTCGTCGACCAAGGCAGCTCGGTCGACATTATGTACTCCCAGTTGTTTTCAGCTCCAGCTGGACGAATCACACCTCATTCCCTATGTGGGTTCTGATTGGCAAGGATTCAATGGATCAGTGACCAAACCTTGGGGATACGTCGAACTGATCGTAACTTTTGGGTCAGCAGAGACGGCCAGGTCTGTTAAGGTACAGTTTCTGGTAATAGATTGCCCGTCTCTGTACCAGTGCATCTTCGGAAGACCAACCTTGGCCGGGTTGGTAGTTGTGCCTTCAACCGTCCACCTTAATATGAAGTACTACACTTAAAAAGGGATGGTCGCCACACTCCACGGCAACATCAAAGCCACACGACGATGCTTCGAAGCAGCCACGAAGGGACTCAACGCCATCGCCTCCAAGCCAAAGGTATCTAACAAGCCAACTTTTCCCAGCAGCTCCGAGGAAGCCAAGCTGCTGCCTCAGGTCGACGCCATCGACCACGACAGCCGCTTCCCTGAAGAAGACCAGAAGGAGGGCCATGTAGCCTCGAGGTATTCGTCCGTACCAAGCGTGAAGTGCGCATCCTCCCACTCCAGGGGACACTTGGACACAAACCTCTCCTCCCAGGAACTGTCGGTCACGATGTCATAAAGCGTACCCACGGCGTCGTGCGTCGCGGGCATGACATAGTAGAACCTATCTTTGAAATTCCTAATCGAATCCGAGTACGCCTTGAACAACTTCCTCGGATGTCTGAAGGAGACCCAACTATGTCGCCCCTGGTCCGTTGTACGTTGGAGATGGAAGACGCGGAAAAAGAGCTTGAGGGTGGTCCCAATCTGGAGGTAGTCACACACGATCTCAAATGCCCGCATGAAGGCAAGTGCATTAGGATGAAGCTGAGACGGCGCCAGGTGCAGCCGGTTGAAAACCCCCAATTGAAAGCTATTGAAGGGGAGACGAATACCAGCCTCTTTAAAGGCAAACTCATACATGCGGAACCTTAACCCACGGTAATTCGAGCAGATACGGTGGTGTTCCCGAGGCTGGAAGACCGTCCACTTCGCCTGCTCTCCCTTAGGTACGTCCTCGACGAAGGCGAAAGCGTCTGTGTCGTCGACAGCGAAACATGATTTTATGCGTAGAGGCTCCTCGTCGGCTGGACGCATGAGCTCCTCCCTAGGGATCTGCGCGGGTCCGTCGACGTCGGGTTCAATGTCTATCTGGAGAATCCCAGGAAGCCTCTCGGCCATTTTTTACCTAAAAAGAAGAGGAAATAGGTGAACTCATTGGCCGCGACCAAATCCACCCTTCCACCGCCGATCAAGTGAAAGGGAAGCGAGAGCAAAGAAAATGTTCGGGGACACTGCGAACTGCCCGAGGCCATTACCCTCGTCCCTTCTTCGGGTCTCCAATCCTCTCACCTCACTTCCCCGCGACATTCATCGCATGTCCTCGAGGTATTCATCGGGTCCTCGGGATGTTCATCCCAAGTCTCCGCCAAACCTACCGAAACCCTAGGAACGTCCCGCCGTTTTCGGCCGGAACCCTCAAGGGATTACCGGGAACTTCATCAGTTCACCGGAAAACCACTAACAGAAAGCAAAATGGAAAAGAAAGAGATCAGAGCTTACTTGGAAAGGTGGTTAAAGCCTGACCGGAGTGGTAGATGCGGCGACGTACGGCGGAGAACGACGGTGGAGCAGCGACGGAGATAGGAAGAAGAGGAGAGCGAAAAAGGTGGAAAGTGCAACTGACACGAACTCGAGCCCTTTTATAGGCTCCTCACGAGACTCGAGAATTTCCTAGGCAATCGATTACGCTACCCTAGTGTAGCCGCCCTAGGAAATGATGAGGTGTGACACGTGGCGCACGCTTCCCTAGGCACATCTTTTCATTCCCCAACACGTCTTTTCATTCACCTCGTTTCAGACTTCTCCCCGCGTCGTCGCCCATCCGCGGCCAGTCTAGCACGGGCAGATCGATTTGTTTCTGCCCGGTTTGCCAACTGCTCCTCGTTTAGAGCCCCTTCCATGATTGGGCACGTCCTTGACATAGTACCGACCCTAAAGTCATTACCCTGACACCTCAACGCAACGACTTGGGGGGCTCCTGTTCTAGACTGGGTCGGGTCTGCCCCTCAATCGAGCAGGCCCAACCCACACATCCTGGCAGGGCCCAACAAAGGCCCCTTAGCACGACCAATGTCGAGAACATACCTCACCTCAACAGTTTCGGGCACACGCCACACCTCGGCGGTGTTCGGGCACACACGACATAGAGCATCGGGCAAAGGCGCTAAGCCTCTTCGGGCTCACTCCTCCTCGCCACTCAGGTGCTCCCCCCTCGAGGAGCCATCTCGTTCTGCATATGAGAATCCTCCCCGCGAGGATACGTCTCTCCCCGACACGCAAGACTCCTCCCCGCGAGGACACGTCTCTCCTCGACATGCAAGATTCCTCTCCGCGAGGACACATACTCATGTAACCACCCATTCCCGATGGAATTGGTCTGCCCTAATTCCGGAGATCTAGGAACGGTTACCCCAGGGTGAAGACCATGTGCTGGTCTTCACTATGCCACGTAAGCCCTGACAGTTACTTGGATTGGGCTTGGCAATCCAGCCCAGTGCAAGTAACCGTTGGCCCCGCGCTGAGGGCTCTCTATAAATTCCCTCTCACTTGAGAGGGCCAGGTTACGTAATCTCATACTCTCTAACCTTCTCCTGTACTTGCCTTTCTCTGACCGTTATCTTACTTGAGCGTCGGAGTACCTTGCAAGTACACCCCTCCGCCATCTTTCAACCTCACCGGAGCTGAAGTCTATACGACGTTGCTGGCTGTAACACCCCACTTTCCCATTATTAAAATTACGCGAAATTCTAAGAAATAATCAGAGTTTTTACACCAAATATAAAGTAGGATGCCACATTCATAAAACCAACATCAAGCTCCTTTTATTAAATGAAATAAAACAGCGGAAAATAATTTATTTATTCATTTCACGGCCACATGCCAACAACTATGAAAAACTCCACTAATACTCGTGGTCCACCATAAATTCAAACAAATGAAAGATACGTAACTAAATTCAAAACAAAATGACAATCAATAAAATCCGCAAAGTTCCCGTGTTACGTATCAGAGCGACTCCTACGACTCGAACAAGCAACACGCACTCCAAGCAACCTAAGTACCTGGATTATCTGTACTTCCGAAGAAGCACAGACACAACAACAACAAAGGGGTGAGAACTACATTCAATATTAAACGGTGAATAATACATATTAGAAGGTAGTTCTTCACATACATCATACAAACATACAATCACGACCTACTGTCACATTTAATCACCAATCAATCAACAAAGTAATAATGCAATACGACTCGACACAGACACAATGCATGTGGTACCAACATCATGGTTCATTCAATCGAACCCGGATAGATCACATACACCCCTACTTGGCAATGATTTATCCCCACCATTCTCTAAATCGGAGTACGGATGAATCACATACACTCCTCCTGAGTAATGATTCATCCCACCAACACCATGAAATGCAAAATAACGACTATGCATACAACACACATGTATAATAGAATTACACATTTTCACGATCCTCCTGATCACACATAAAATAATCATTCACCACACTGCAAATTACACACAAAACACATGTATAATAATCAGTTATGCATTTACACGATCCTCCTTATCACACGTAAGCCATACACTTACCGTAATTCACACTAGAATTACCTCACCTGCAACACCGCATCATCACACACAAATTATGCACAAGAGACAATCATCGAGTAAAATATACGATCCTCATTGATCCCAAGTGCGTCATACACTCACCGTTAGTTCACCAAGAATTACCTCTGCTACCCCAAGACTACTCGCACCTTACACAAACGGTGCCACACAAACACATTCTACACGCCTCACAAGGTACTCGTCCACTAATTAACTAGTTACTAATTAATTCACCAAAATTATTAAATTAATTATTTTCGTCACCAATTTCAGACAACTCAAATTCTGGCATCTAATCCCAACCTCCCAAAACCATAAGAAACTACATCAGACGCGAAAAATCGCAGAACACCAAAATTTTCGACGCACACTGGTCATACGCGTATTGCCACACTCTCCCGCCTAAGCATACGCGTACCAGACGCGTAAGGCCTTCTACTTCGCCCTGCCATACACGTATTGCCTGACCTCATACGCGTATGGGCAGAGAGCCATTTCCTTCACAATTCCCTTCTCAGATCTGGATACGCGTATAGCTACCCCATACGCGTATTGCCAAGCCACCATACGCGTATCCTTACGCGTATGGGCAGAGGGTCGTGCCAAAACCTCCTTGTGCCCTTCCCGCACGCGTAATGCCTCCAATCCTGCCTAGCCTTACGCGTAACACCTTCCCCAATACGCGTACGACCAGATCTATTACACAAACTGTTTTCTCCACACCAGTCTGAGTTCTGCTACGAAATCTTCACGTTTCCACTCCAACACAGTCCTAAAATTAGTTCTACATCAATTTTAGGTTCTATTAATCATCCTACATCTTTCTCTCGACATTACTAAATCAATTTTTGGTCTAAATTCGTCCGCTAAACCTGAATCAAAACCAACTCTGCACGTTTACATTCAAACAACAATAACAACATCAAGATGCAGAGAAAATCAGAAGTTCAACATATAATGTTCATCACATATTCATGCATATACACCACATAATCATACCACATCATACATTCAACGAATTCCTACAGGGTTAAGGACTCCCCACTACCCTCAAATGATTAATTCACCAATATTAACCCGTTCTCCCCCCTTACCTCGAATTCCTGATTAATTCCTGCGAAAATCTGATGGAGATGTTAGCCCTAGCACACCTTTGTTCTTCCTCTTCTTAGTTTTCCTCTTTTTCTCCCCAAGGTTCTGATATGACTAAACCCCCACTAATTTTCACTAATCTTTCTTTAATTACTAAACTACCCTTATTATTTCATCTCAGTCCATTATCTAATCATTCACATTAGACTTTATTTTACTAATAATATTAATAATAATAATAATAGTCATAACAATAATAATATGAAATATACTATTAAAAATAATAATAATAATAATAATAATAATAATAATAATAATAATAATAAGTTCCATATTACTATTAATGGACACACTCCACACCTTATCACTATTAACATTACCCCCTTCGCACTCAGACACCCCCCTAAACAAGGCCAAACAATTGAAAATAAAACACGACGATTAAATAATTAAAAATAGGGTGTTACAACTCTCCTCCACTTAAATTATTTTCGTCCTTAAAAATGCACCTGATGGAAACAGTTCCGGATACGGCTCCCGCGTCTGACTAACCACTAACATGCCAACAAAAGGCACACCACCAATAACACACTGACAAGATGCAATGCCCATACAATGCACTTGACGACTAACTCACGACTCAAAGAATAACCAAGTTACGAACACGCAGGTTCGCTCTAGAAATAGAACACAACAAGATCGTTACCCTCACTATATGTAACACACCCCTACCTCCCCACATAGGAATTAGCTCCTCGCACTCGAACCATCACGATGGAAACGAGGCCACCACAAAAAAAGAACATAAAGTTCCACGACACAACATCGTTTCAACAACCTCTACATAACCATAACACCAACATCCTTGTCATACAACACTATTATGACAATGCTACTATTCACCAATCGAACATATAACCCGAACATCCATCTACATAGCAGCCCATGAATAATATTTAAACCTTTCGCCTAATACTTCCAATTTTGAAACGTCCAATGGTCTCATCGTTCCCACTTGTTTCCAAGGTTCAACCTATGAACTCTCACAAGTCACCCACGCATAAGCAAAATGTGCCACATCACGCTTTCGATGCGCACTCTAATTACTCGCAACCATCAACTCTACCAATTTCCTATCCAACTTCTGACTCTCTTTAATATTCACTAGAAAGATCATAGTTCATTTCTAATATACCCAACCTCATACTCTACTGTGTTATCTCACACACCAGACACAAGTCTCTGAACTATTCAAATGGTTCTAATCCGCTGACCATCAAAACAGACATGTATAAAACTTTCGACTTACTCTTCCGGCGCGACATTAATCTCACCAATAGGATAACTCCAGCTAAAGTCATAACTCATCAGGAATCCCAACCATCCTCGTTGTCTCGTACTCTATTATTTGCTACTAAACAGGTACTTAATATCTTTGTGATTACTAAACACTTCGATCTCAAAACCATAAAAATAATACTTCCAGATCCTCAACACAAAAGTAACCGCAGTCATCTTGAAATCATGAATCCTCAATTGTCGTAAAGCATAAGCCCCAACCTTACCATCTTGCATCACCACACTGACTAACTCATCATAGACATAGCCCACCACCTCACAAACGGTTTATTAGGATCATGCAGAATCAAAACTGGAGCCGTAGACAAATTCTACTTTAGCCCTCTCAAACTTTCCTCACACTGAACATCCCAAGCAAACGACTTACCCTTTGTAAGTCAACTGAAGTAATAAAAATGCTAACTTGCATAGGCCTTTCATAATCTCTAGTAATAACCAACTAAGGTCCAAAAAGTTTCTAATCATCTTAACCGACTTCGGAGCCTCTCATTGTAGAACTGCATCTACCTCCGATGGATCCATAACAATGCCATCATCAGAAATAGAATATCCAAGAAAACTAACCTTTTTCAACCAAAATTCTCACCTGAGTAATTTAGCATAAAAATTCCTTTCTTTTCAACACTTGCAACTCAATTCTCAACCACCCTACATAGTCTCCTTCTGACTTTATATTAGATCCGGATATCCCTAATGAACACCACTCCGAACTCATCCAATCTTGTCCAGACTCACATACCAGCTTAACCGAGTAAATAACAACCCATTCCGATGATAACATAACCAGTCACACGAAATCGATCAAAGCCTCAACTCACACAAATCCACCACTCGTATCAAACTTTCCAAACAATTATAATTCCAATCAAACTCCACCAAACCATTCCAATCACCTGTTCTTGAAAATGGACACTTATTCTCAATCGTCACCTTATTCAACTGTCAGTAATTCATACGCAATTTCCTTCTCTGGATAATCCAAATTCCACAAATTCCAACATATATCAACCATCAACTAAAAAGAACTCTCAATCTCAATATTACATCCACACCCAAGGGTTTTCTCAAAATTTCCATTAATGCCCTAAAACTCTAAGAACTCCAAAACTCATCCAACTCTAAGTTTTGCTTCCCATAGCCTCAATATCCTTATACACCTCACGCTTGTTATTCCATCTGGATACATCTGGGAATCATGCACAACTGGCAGCCCTTCACCGTGGCTTTCCTGTCAATTCTAGTACACCATTAACGTAGACATAACAAATATCTTAGTCTCATCTCCTAATAGTTCTTCCACTTACTTAGCAGATAAAACCTTAACTATTCACCTTCGTCCAATTTAGGTTCGCTTTCTGTACAGAGTCATTGACATCAGACTCGTATCAAGTACTGAATCAATAGCCACCTCTACCTCATTAATACGCCTGTGATCCACTTATCTCGCCTGAAAATGAATTCAAAAATTCACAAACAACAGGTAACTCAACACATGTAACTTCACTACTAACTCGCCACAACGCGAACGTTAATACACCGAGGCTTCGCCCAATAGATGTCCACCCATTCGCTCAGCACACAATGTTACTAGTTCTCTACCCTTGCCCAACTCGGACCCACCCTCAGAAAGACATCCGGGATTACCCAACACTGGCATATCTCTAGCCCTCACTTGTTCTCTACTCACAGAAAACAATCACCAACAATACCCGATTGTCCTACCTCGGAGACATCCTTCAACTTGATCGACCGACAAGTACTGCTCTTCTACGTATTCTTCAGATAATAAAGATCCATACCGACTCAACACAACCATCTTCCACATCACATGCTATCTTAATTGTAAAGGCACATCTATCCATTCATCTTGATTCCGACTACTATCAACAATAGATAGAGGGTGATCAGTTCCCCAATTTGTTCATAGATAATCGATTATCCTGATGAAGTATAGACCCTTCCTTACCAACTATGATAGCACTCCATTATTCACCAATCTACCCTTCCATAGTGAAAGCATCGTGGAGAAGCACCAGTTTCTCCCCCACTTATCTCATCCTCAACTCCTACAAACAGACAGTTAGAAGATAAACATGCACCGACCGTGTTCTACACACGCGTCGTATACCAAGACACAAACCATACTAGGCAACCTGGCCGGACGGACCGACCTGCTCTGATATCAATTGTAACACCCCACTTTCCCATTATTAAAATTATGCGAAATTCTAAGAAATAATCAGAGTTTTTACACCAAATATAAAGTAGGATGCCACATTCATAAAACCAACATCAAGCTCCTTTTATTAAATGAAATAAAACAGCGGAAAATAATTTATTTATTCATTTCACGACCACATGCCAACAACTATGAAAAACTCCACTAATACTCGTGGTCCACCATAAATTCAAACAAATGAAAGATACGTAACTAAATTCAAAACAAAATGACAATCAATAAAATCCCCAAAGTTCCCGTGTTACGTATCAGAGCGACTCCTACGACTCGAACAAGCAACACGCACTCCAAGCAACCTAAGTACCTGGATTATCTGTACTTCCGAAGAAGCACAGACACAATAACAACAAAGGGGTGAGAACTACATTCAATATTAAACGGTGAATAATACATATTAGAAGGTAGTTCTTCATATACATCATACAAACATACAATCACGACCTACTGTCACATTTAATCACCAATCAATCAACAAAGTAATAATGCAATGCGACTCGACACAGACACAATGCATGTGGTACCAACATCATGGTTCATTCAATCGAACCCAGATAGATCACATACACCCCTACTTGGCAATGATCTATCCCCACCATTCTCCAAATCGGAGTACGGATGAATCACATACACTCCTCCTGAGCAATGATTCATCCCACCAACACCATGAAATGCACAATAACGACTATGCATACAACACACATGTATAATAGAATTACACATTTTCACGATTCTCCTGATCACACATAAAATAATCATTCACCACACCGCAAATTACACACAAAACACATGTATAATAATCAGTTATGCATTTACACGATCCTCCTGATCACACGTAAGCCATAATCTTACCGTAATTCACACTGGAATTACCTCACCCGCAACATCGCATCATCACACACAAATTATGCACAAGAGACAATCATCGAGTAAAATATACGATCCTCATTGATCCCAAGTGTGTCATACACTCACCGTTAGTTCACCAAGAATTACCTCTGCTACCCCAAGACTGCTCGCACCTTACACAAACGGTGCCACACAAACACATTCTACACGCCTCACAAGGTACTCGTCTACTAATTAGCTAGTTACTAATTAATTCACCAAAATTATTAAATTAATTATTTTCGTCACCAATTTCAGACTACTCAAATTCTGGCATCTAATCCCAACCTCCCAAACCATAAGAAACTACATCGGACGCGAAATCGGGAAAGAAATCGCAGAACACCAAAATTTTCCACGCACACTGGTCATACGCGTGCTGACCTGAGTCATACGCGTATTGCCACACTCTCTCGCCCAAGCATACGCGTACCAGACGCGTAAGGCCTTCTACTTTGCCCTGCCATACACGTATTGCCTGACCTCATACGCGTATGGGCAGAGAGCCATTTCCTTCACAATTCCCTTCTCAGATCTGGATACGCGTATAGTTACCCCATACGCGTATTGCCAAGCCACCATACGTGTATCCTTACGCGTATGGGCAGAGGGCCGTGCCAAAACCTCCTTGTGCCCTTCCCGCACACGTAATGCCTCCAATCCTGCCTAGCCTTACGCGTAACACCTTCCCCAATACGCGTACGGCCAGATCTATTACGCAAACCTGTTTTCTCCACACCAGTCTGAGTTCTGCTACGAAATCTTCGTGTTTCCACTCCAACACACTCCTAAAATTAGTTCTACATCAATTTTAGGTTCTATTAATCATCCTACATCTTTCTCTCAACATTACTAAATCAGTTTTTGGTCTAAATTCGTCCGCTAAACCTGAATCAAAACCAACTCTGCACGTTTACATTCAAACAACAATAACAACATCAAGATGCAGACAAAATCAGAAGTTCAACACATAATGTTCATCACAGATTCATGCATATACACCACATAATCATACCACATCATACATTCAACGAATTCCTACGGGGTTAAGGACTCCCCACTACCCTCACATGATTAATTCACCAATATTAACCCGTTCTCCCTCCTTACCTCGAATTCCTGATTAATTCCTGCAAAAATCTGATGGAGATGTTAGCCCTAACACACCCTTGTTCTTCCTCTTCTTAGTTTTCCTCTTTTTCTCCCCAAGGTTCTGATATGACTAAACCCCCACTAATTTTCACTAATCTTTCTTTAATTACTAAACTACCCTTATTATTTCATCTCAGTTCATTATCTAATCATTCACATTAGACATTATTTTACTAATAATATTAATAATAATAATAATAATAATAGTCATAACAATAATAATATGAAATATACTATTAAAAATAATAATAATAATAATAATAATAATAAGTTCCATATTACTATTAATGGACACACTCCACACCTTATCACTATTAACATTACCCCCTTCGCACTCAGACACCCCCTAAACAAGGCCAAACAATTGAAAATAAAACACGACGATTAAATAATTAAAAATGGGGTGTTACACTGGCCACTGAATAATTGTATGATCCAGGTACGATCAGTTTTCAACAGGCTCAGGCTTTCTTTCATGAGAGGCTCTTAAGAAATTATCTATCTCTTTTACTTGGCTTTGCAGACTTCTGATTTATCTTTCCCTTTGGTAAAATGTTTTACCAAAAGTTCTTTCTTCTAACATCTGCCGTAAATCCCAATCTAGCTAGGATACTTGGGCTTTCAAGCTTCTGTAATATTTCTGCATTTTTTGGGATAAAAATTTTAGATCATCATCTATCTCGTCCATTTTTTTTCCAGAAATCTTATCTACCTTTTTGCCAAGGTTTCGGAGAATTTCATTTTGAGAAACCATGTTTTTAGATTGCCATTTCATAACTTTTTCAGCTTGAGTCAAAGGTTTAAGTTTCCCATCGGGCTGGACTTCACTAGGATGAATGAAGGGTTTGGATGTTCGGCCTGTGATTGGATCCATCTTTCTTTCTAAAGCGGGAAATTATCGGTCGTACTCTGAAGTTGTGGTTGAGTAAATAAAGCAAGGAATTGGCTGAACAACAGCTGGAGGATGTAACAGTGTAAAATGGTTTGTTGGGGACCATGTAATAAGAGTCGGATCATCAGGTGGTAACAACTCTTCTTTCCTGAGAATTTTAAGTCCTTCCTCGTAGATACAGAGAGGTTTCTTTTTACCATGGATTCCTACCCATGGACCATTGTCTGGATCATATCTCCTTCGAGGAGGTGGAGAGAGAGTTTAGATCTTCCCTTTTTCTTTGTTTTGGGAAGAATAATATCTCGGTCCATATCATTGTCGTGCATCCAACAATCACAATCTGGGTCACATCTTGTTGGGTCAACATCCCAAATAAAGTGGCCATCAATTTTATCAGTGTATATGGGTTTACCCTCTATTGTAACATCATAGATAGGACACCAGTCTTCTTTGAGAACCGACTGGATCATCATTTTCTGGAAGATCAGAGATATTGAGCTCGACCCTTCGTCTGGCTTCTTGAAAATCGTCTTGACAGTCTTTTCAATGGATCTCCTGAAAGTAGCCTCTTGAGATTGAATATGTCTTTTGTCAACATGGAGTCTCTCGTAGTTGGTTATCCATTCAAGGGAAATTAGCTGAGTTAATTCTTCCCTTGTGATCCTTCTCAGAATCTGAACTATGGAGGGTATGTCTTCTTCTCTGTTGGTGACAACCAATAGTGAATCAGAAGAGCAACCTGAGAGAGAGAGAGAGATCTATCGAGTGATTCTATAAGTGGTATATTATCTGGTGATGGAGGGTAGCTGACATGGCTTCTGGCACTTGGTCAGATCTGGTGATCTAGACCTGTACTTTATGTCTTGTGGCTAAAGTATTATCATTAAGACTCACGTTATAGTTTGGGAAGATGATGAGGACAACACTTCCTGCATGAAGTGTAGTTAGAGCAGTTCCTATCACAACATTTTCATAGTGGAGGTAGCTGGAGTCCAATAGAGCTATTTTGCAAAAGACAGGTTGGTTCTTCCTTCCATGAAGAGAAATGATGAGTCTGACAGTCCTAAAGTGTAAGGGTGTATATCCTTCGGTCTTCCAGTGGTTTATGAGATAATGAGGAATCTTCAGATCTACGTACTGCTCCTGGTTTGTAGCTCTTAGGCTACATTGGTCTAGTCTAGATGACTGAACATATTCTTTCATATGAGAGCAGTTTGTAGAGATAAGATTTCGGATCTGGTAACACTTCTTTGTCTTTTGAAGATGTTGTACAGACTTAATAGAGGAGGTATTGTTTCGTCAATTTGAGCATCTTCTGGAACATGAGAGTACTCAATAAGGTTTTCTATTTTATGAGAATTAGTCTTTTTACAGAGTTTAGGAAGCGATAAAGAAGAAGTAGTAGTAATAGGTTGAGTGTTTGGTTCAGGTGTTTCCATGTCCAAGTGATTTTCTTCCTTGCTCACTTTCTTTATTATATTCATACCATATGCACCCCTTCTTTCTGTACAGACTCTGATACCACACTGTCCGGAAGCCTCACATATCATAAAAATCAGCCTTAACTGTATCGTCATCAAATAGCCAACCATAGATACAAGTATAATCATCTGAAATTTTGAAAAAAAATATAAAACCATCACTTAATTGACGATTTAAATAAAGTTTGAGAAAATAATGCAAAAATTTTAATGGTTTTTCAATATCTTTTAAAATTGAAAAAGTCTAGTGGAAGGGTAACAAGTATATTCTTCTCAGAATTCAATTTTACGTTCTAACTATTACTTTTCTTGGAATTTTGTGTATACTTTTACGAAAATATTCCTAAATCAATAAAATTAAAATTTTCAAATTAAAAAAAATGGTGATATTCTAGATATTTGGCTAGCTATATCTGATTTTTAACAAAATCTTTGTATTCTTGAAATATATACAAGTTTTTATAGGATTTTTGTGATATGAACCGTATCTTTGAGGAAATTATATATATTTATTGGATTTTGGAAAATTTTGGTTTAATATGTTAAGAGTTTCCATTGAACTATATGGTTTGAACATATCTTTATAAGTGTGAATAATCCTTATTTTACAAGCCAATTTTGCAGAGATGAATTATATTCAACCACATTCTTAACTAGGGCTGAAAATAGGGCAGAGCGATAACAGGGGCCTACAGGCTAGCCTACACAGGCTCAAGCCAGGCTAAACTATTTTTTTAAATAGAAAAGACTTAGGTATTTTTATAAGCCTATTTAGTTAAAAATGCTAGGCCTCTAGCTATAAAAAAAAGTCTTTTAAACTTAACAGACCGGCCTATTTAAATAAATATGAATACTTTTTTTATTATCTTATGTTATGTTTTGAACTTTGAGTTAAAATACATAAATAAAAATTAGTTATTTTGGAGAACTTATTTTATAAGATGAAAACACCTTATAAATAATATTATAAGTTGTTTTCATAAGTTATCTTAAACAAACAGTCTCACAAAACTTATACTAATAGGTAAGTTAAAATAAGTCAATGCAAACAAATTTTTAGTCTCATTGATTTTTTAGTTTGTTAGTCTATTTAAATATTATTTTAATTGCTTATTTAAATATTTATAAAATAATAGGCTTTTATGTAGGGTAACAGGCTAATCAGGCCTCATGCCTAAAAATAAGCCTATGAAAGACTACAGGTCAAACTTAAGTTTGACAAAGCCTAACTCGACCCAACCTATTTCCACCTCTATTCTTAACATAACCCAACTATTTTGCCTTTTTTTTTTGTTTTGAATTTTTGAAAAATTCATGAGCATTTACTGGATTTTTGAAAAAATTCAGTTTAAGCCAATTGTTTTGGATAAATAATTTGAAATCTTTAAGAAGATTTGTAAAAAGATATCAGATATTTAAAAAATCTGATAATAAATCTGGGATATCAGATATATATCCGGTAACATATCTCAGATATCGGATATATTAAAATTTTGATATTCACATATTATTTACTGTAAGTTTATAAATATTTAATTTTTTTATTTTTTGTATTTTATCGGATTTTTTTAAAAATTTAGACAAAAAAATATAAGAATTTGGCAAAAACTCGTACCGAATTTTTAAAACTCCGATAGAAATGACAGAATTTTAGTTGTCTCAATACAAAAAACACTATCGGATTTATTAAATACACTACCATATATTTTTGCATTTTACTGCTTTTTAAAGATTAAATTTTATTTTGGTCAATAAAAATATTAAGGGAGGGGGGTTGGTTAATTAGAAGGGTGCCCTATTTTAAGATTTTTTATTTTTTATTTTTTCATTTTGGTTGACACTTCATAGTCGAATTTGGCCCTCTCACATATTTTGAAAATGTCAATTTGATCTTCTAATAATTTACAAATTAAAAAAAAAAACGATCTCTATGACTCGGTAAAAATTAACAAATCTAATGCAAATCATTACATTTTTTTAACAAAACTTTATTAATTTAACGAAATATTTATAGGAAACGAAATATTTTATGTACGTGTTTAAATAGAATATTTAGAAAATTTGGTGGATATTTTCACACGAATCAGATTTACATAATATCCTGAATACCGGATTTCTATGGCACCCAAGAAAACTCAATAGGCTATATTATTTTCCTTTTCATTTATGTTGTTTAAATGGATGGTTGAGATTGTATCAATACTATTCTATAGTTGACTATGGCTTAAAACTTATATAAATATGTTTCTTATTATCTCATAAAATCATACACAAAAATGTATCAACATTTTTATATTGCATTTGTTTACTTTAGTGGATTCAAAATTTAAGTTCGATAATCTCTTACACCATAGTGAAAATTGAAGAGTGGTTAAGATTGTTTACTGTTCATCCACGATTGATTTTAACAGGAAGATAAAGTTCGGTAAGCTTGAGCTTTAGATGGAGGATGATGTAAGAGTTATGTGGAGTATGTTTCACGATTATGAAATTAAAGGTCATATCGAACTGGATGTGACACTTGTAAGATCATCATACGATATTCTAGAAATGCTAAAATGTCCCGATGCAATTCTTGGTGATGATTCATTATTTTAGATTTGAGAAATGTTAACATACACTTAAAATTAGTGGATCCCACACAAAAATACACTACATCTATTTTCTTTCTATTTTTTTTCTTCATCTTTCTAATGTGGGTCTCACCCAAAATTAGTGGACCCCACACAAAAATACACTAAGGTGTATGTTGCTAATGTACACCTACATGAGTGTGTATTAGCCTGACCTTTTAGATTTATGTTAAATTTGTGTTATGTATAGATATTTATAAGTCTATGTTATGTCTAGATGTTGTTAAATTAATGTCTAGATGGTGTTAAATTTATGTTATGTCATGTCTAAATGTTGTTAAGTTTATGTCATATTATTTTACTTTAGATCTTGTAAAGTTTATGTTGAGTTTGTGCATTGATAAATCATGAACAAGTAATTAGACGATAACGCCCAAGTAAGAATACAACTATAAATCATGAACAAATAATTATACAACGCCAAAAAGTCATATAAAAAAGGCATGCCAACAAGTTGTAGTAATATATTTATAGCGACACACCACGTGCAATGTGTGCAATCTGAGCTGCTAAAACATATGCTTCATCATCTGGAATTATCAAATCCATAAGGTTATGAGAAACAAGCATTATCATCTACAACATATGTCACTCATTTATATCAAATGGTCTAGACAGTGGTGGAATGTCATCTTAAGGTCCTGCATATCAGAAGGTACAACAACATCGCAAAGGTTAACTTAACCATGAGGAATAATAAAAGGATGTGATACTATATAGTATCACTCTAAGTACCTATCCAGAGATTACTCATGGAATTTCACATCCATTGCATTTTGTCTAATTGTGGCGGCCCTACTAATCATTTTAGCCTGAAACCATCCATCAACGCTAGATGGTACATGAAGGATTGGTCGTAGTATTCTCTACACGTAGTCAAATTGGCGGAGACACCTCTCAGAAATGTAAGCAGTCATTTAACTATCCTAACACATATAACTTGAAAATAATGCAATTTCATCAAGCTCCTAATGAACCCTAGATCAGTGTTTGGTGTCTAAATGACATCATCAAGGGTGAGAGTGTCATTTATGCGTCGTTAATTCTGAAGATTGCATAGGTGAACATGTTTGGCTCTCCATCTTCTCGCCCATGGGGAACCATCTATGATAAAATATTTATCATGCATTTCACAAAGGGGGGATAAGTCTTTGTATATCAAACACTGCAGTGAAACATAAAATTTGAAACCATACAATTTTACATTGATACTTACAAAAAATAATACTAGAAATATATATATGAAAGAAGCTAATATAACCATAATTTTCCTTGTCTCAAATGTCGTATCCTCTCGTAGAGCATCCTCATGCCCATCCATGAAATTCAAGGCCGGTGAATAAGTATATGTACCTCGCATTAATGTATGATTAGGCACCTCAGGATGTGCCTCTGTTTCAAAATGATCAGGATCAGGCACCTCAACACGCACCTTCGTATCAACATAATTAGGCCCAGACACCTAAGCATATGTGTTATTAGGGGTGGCAAAGTGGGCGGCCCGCTCCGTTTAGGCCTGCCCCGTTTAAACCCGTCCAAAAGCGGGACGGGGCCGGCCAACTTAGGCGTCCGGGCTAAAAAGTCAAGCCCGCCCCATTTACTAACGAGTTGGCGTGTTGGCGGGCCAGCCCGCTAATTTTTTATTTTTTATTTTACAATTTGATTTATTACATAATTTAAATTTTTTTATTTATTACCAAAGAGGTCGTCGACAAAAGATTTTTTTTACAACACATAATAGAACTTCAACATGTCTTAAGTCCAAACAATTCAAAAAATAAAATAAATAAAGACCAATTACAACAAAAAAATAACGAAATAAACTGAAGCACAATAAAAAACATATCAAAATAAATAAACAATACATATCATCCTAATCTTATTTAAAAGCTAACTATTAAAAAACCCAATTAAGGATTTACAAAAGACAAACAATGATAACAATTACATTGCATAAAATATCACAGTGCATAAAATATCAACACCTGACTTTCTCACTGTTTACATCATATAGACTCTTATATTGTCTGATTCCTTAATAGTTAAATCCTAAATCGGTCACACGTATACAATAATTAAATTCTTCATTTTCTTAAAATCAACATTTATTTCTAAAGAAAACATGTGAGTTAATGTTTGACAACTTAATAATTTTGCATGCCATACAATTGTTCTTTTATTTCAAATTTTTTCAATCAACACATGTATTAGAAAGTTATGGAAAGAACGTTACAATTATAATTCAATTTGTTTGTATAATAATTTATAATACAATTCAATCAACATAATCCCAAGATAAGAATGTTGTTTTTATAGTTAAAATTGTTTTAATTCTAAGTAAAAAAATAAAAATAAAAATTAACAAAAAGCCCGCAGGAAAAACCCGCCCCGCCCCGGCTCGACCCGCTTTTCAAGCGGGTTAGGCGGGGCGGGCCAACTTAAAGTACCGAGCCAAAAACCTCAGCCCAGCCCACCAAAAATGGCGGGTCAAACGGGCCGACCCGGCGGCCCCGACCCGTTTTGTCACCCCTATGTGTCATCATCATTACCTCTTGAGCGTCCACCTTTACCTCCTCAATGTCAAATAGTTTGTGGTCCATGCATCTCTTTGATCCTCCTTCAATGAGAAATGATGAGAGCTATCCTACTTTTCCTAATACGCAGAGGGATGATACCATTGTCACATCCTCTTTTTCTCAATTATAAGCAAATAATCAAATTATTAATAAATAAATAAAGTCTATAAGATTTTAGACCATTTCTTAATACACCCCATAGCTTTCTTAGGCACCACGCAAATTTCCGTTTTTGCCCCCAGTTTCTGGATGTGCACATCCGGACACACTATTTTTTTAAAAAACGTTGATTTGTTACGGATGTGCATATCAGGGATAATTCCTGATCTGCAGATCCGGAAAAATAGCATAACTTTATTTTTTTTCTTAAAAATCAATTTTGTTGGTTGGTCGCAGATGTTAATATATCGTCGCAACTTAATATACATTCGAAAACATCCATATATAAAATAAATTGATATATATACATAATAATACTCCTGTCAAAATACAGTACATAAATGTAATAAAAATAGAATACATCAAATAAAAAACTACTGTGTATGTCGAAGGATCTCTCCTGGCTCCCCTGCTCCTCTGCCCCTACCCGCCGTCCTGCCTCGATGTCTGCGGTACTGAAGTGCCCCTCGAGCAATCTCAATAATCCTATCCATGGCAAGTCTGCCACCAGAGCCCTCAGGGAGGTGACCGTCCGCAATGGCCGCCCGCGCTATCTCCTCTATCTCACGACAGCGAGGTAGGACATCCTGAGTATGGTCCAGCTGAGACTGCTGCTCCTCTAATATCTCCTGATGAGTAGGTCTGGGTGGCGATCCCTTAGCAGTGGGCACTATGCATGGGTGTGAGACGGTATAGAACGACATGATGTACCCGGCAGCAACTCTCCAGTCTCTCGGTGCTCTGGTCGCCCGAGCCTCTTCCGGTACCAAGTGGGACTGGAAGTCAGCATATGTCTCACATATCTGCGTGCGAGTCAAGTCTAGAGGAGCAGACTCATGAGGCATCCTAGGGATCGTCTGCGTGTAACCAAACTGACGCAAGACGCACTCCGGCAGGTATCGAGCAATAATGGTCGAACTGCATGCCAATCATCCTGAGAACAACGAAACCTCATCGAACGGGCGCATCACACGGTGATCGACATAGGCGTCATAAAAAAATGTCCTCAGCAGCCATCCGATCAAGATAAACTCTGTAGGGCTCGGGCGGCTGGTTTCCTCTGAGCAGGAGAAATGCAGCAGCACGCGACATATCCTTAGTGTGCCCCCGACACTCCCCCAACCAGTAATCTTGTGAAAGTGTTGTAATATCCACGCCTGAAATGGAAAACATAACATCGGTGTCAAACATTATAATGAATATAGAAAGAAAAGAAATGAAAAAAAAAGACTTAGAATATAAGATTGTTACCACGTATAGTGTGGAGCTGCCTGCCACAGTCTTGGCTGCCCAGAGGCAACCATCTGAGAGCCTAGAATAGGTGTATGCCAGCGTAGCCGCCCCCCAGTTGTCCCTAAGGATCTCTGTGGGATCCAAAAGGTACATGAGGTAAAGGATATCAACGTAAGTGGCGCTGGTGTCCACAAACAGCTGTGTGCCGAGCAAAAACAAATAGTAGCATCTCAGGGCACGTTGCCTGTGGATCTCTACCTCAGCTGGATCATCTGCTGCCCGTCCTGCCTCTGCATGCTCCTCACAAAATCTGGGTGTCAAAAAGGAGAACCGGACGTGTGCACCTCTCAACTGGGTCACCTCCGCAAGTGCATCATCTGGGGTAGCCCCAAGCTCCTTAGTCAGCATCTCTATCGCTTTCACCTTCGACATCTTACCGTGATGGAGAAGGGTACCCGTGATCGGTAGATGTAAAAGGCACGAGATGTCGTCGAGTGTGATCGTGAGCTCACCGTACGGTAGATGGAATAAGGATGTCTCAGGGTGCCATCTCTCAACAAAGGCCATCAGCATACCGTAGCTGATCTGGGGATACCCAATCCTAGAAAGGCCTCCGAGACCAGAGGTAGCAAGTGCAGACTGGAACCACTCATCCTCTGGCAGCTCCGCAATCATGTCTATAACATTGCCCCCATGGTTATAGAACTTATGGGAATCCTTCTCTTGAAAATTTCCAAATAAAACAATGTTACAAATGAAAATATTTTCAACGAAAACAATTCTATAAATAAACCGAGAAAAGTTACCTATCCTAGCCAGACATATCTGGCAGTATACTCAGAGTACCCCAGGAGTAGGGACATATCAGATGGTCCCCCGGGGTAACCCTCCAGCTCATCGAAATCGTCATCGCCGTCACCACCCTCATGTGCTGGGTGATCAACCTCAAGAACAGGAACAGGAATAGGAACAGTCTCTTGAGGTGCGGGTGATGGAACTGGAGTCTCCTGACGACGCCTGCGTGCGTGCGGGGCCCCTGATGAACCAGCAGTACGAACCTGATGCCTCCTAGTTGTAGAAACGACGGCTGACGGGGGAGTGGCCTGAACCAGTGATGTGGAAGGTTGTGGTGTAGGATGTCCCTCAGCTGTAGGGGCTGCTGGAACTGCCTCTGTGCCGGAATCCTCGGTTGTAGACTGCGTCCGCTTACGTCGGACAGATGCATGCTGAGCTGTCCGTACATGTATCATACGATCGTCTCTGGCAGCCATGTAATCTGCAAAGCGTACTAAATAAAATAGAATTTTTTAAAAATAATTAAAAAAAACAATAAACAATAAACAAAAAAAAACAAAAATAGAAACCAAGTTGTTTCCGGATTTGCACATCAGAAAAACTTTCGTGGATGCACATCCGGAAGTACTCAGAATATTTAACGTTGGGTTTTTCTGGATGTGCACATCAGGAAAGCAATCAACGTTAAAATTTTTCCTGATCTGCACATTCGATACGTATTTCAAGTTCTAAAAAACGCAGTCATGACTACTGTACCATAGAAAAAGGCATTTTAATGCCCTGAGCGTCCGTTTGAAGCAGCAAACAATACCTACATTGTCTCTAACCTATGTTAGTCATACTACCTAACAATTTCTACACCTAAATTTCTACTCTAAATCGATTACTCGAAAATAACTCTGAAACTCTAAAATTTGAAAACTTACCGATTAAATTGAGATACAGATGATTTGGAGTGTCTTGATCGTTATAGAAGTTGCTCTGCGCCGAACTCGAGTGAAAAAAGTCGGGATTTGTGGGAATGAGAAACTGAGAGTTTGAGAGAGAGTTTGATTGTTTGGAATGTGAAAAGCTAAAGAATGAGGGGGGAGAAGAGTCTGGCGCGAAGTTATAAGAATTTCTTCCGGATTTGCACGTCAGGAATTATTCCGGATATGCACATCCGGAACAAATTAACGTTTTTTCAAAAAATGGTGCGTTCGGATGGGCACATCCGAAATTAAAGGACAAAAAAAAAATTTCGCGCGGTACCTAAAATACCTATGGGGTATATTAAGAAATCCTCAAGATTTTATACAAATCTGATGCCACCATCATCTATACTATATGGTGCCCTCTTTGCATTTAAACCAGATTTTACAAACATTCCAGTAGAAATCCATGCATATCTACCGGATTTTCTAAAAAAGGTGTCATTCTCACATGAGACACTAGATTTTACCAAATATCCGATAAAAAGGTGAAATTTTTAGTATCAATTTTATTATACATTCGATATAATTGCAAACAATTATTGCATTTGTATCAGATTTATTAAAAAAATTAAATATTTCATATAAATGCAAGAAAAACAAAACAACAACAAAAGTCATATTAACTTTTGAGTATCCATCCAAGTCCTGAGAAGTTGGAAATTTTACCTAAATTTTAATAAGTTCAAGAAAGTAAGTCCACTTTAACAACTTTACAATTTTTTTTATCAAGAGAGTAGTATGGTCTTCTCATTCAATTTTCAACAAAAGAACAATTAACAAATAGTTATTTAGTTTACTACATACAATTTTCAAAGGCAAAGGGAATATTTTGCACCACATTGTAATTCAAACTCACATTGGTAAATTCTTCAATAGGGTAACAACAAACTCTTGCACAATTCATCAAAGAAAGTTTCATCATTTTTGAACCAATTTGTAGTTCAAAATTGCATATGAATCATATTGCTTATACCTTTTGGTTATTGGTTAACTTTTGTTGTAATTTATAATAACAAGAGAAATGTTTGATTCTACTTTCTGATCTGATTTTGCTTCACTAAGTTGATCAATGGCTTCAGAAAGTGTCCCTTTATTTCCATTCACCCAAACACCCTTTATGGGCAATGGTTTATCATCTGGTGCCACTTTGCTTTCCATTTGTTCTTTGTGCTTTCCCCATAAAACTGAATATAAACCTATCACAACCAAGATGGAACCAATTGCACTGCATTCACAAATTCAACACCAAGTTATTGTAATAGATAGAGGTTATGAAAAAATAGACAAAAAAACGAGTCATTAGAATAGAAATTTTGTCTTGTACATCGCGCGGTGATGAAAAAAATAGACAAAAACTGATTCATTCGATACAGAAATTTTGTCTTGTAAATCTTGCATTAAATTTTTCAAAAATTTAAACTTTATTTCTTTTTGATACAAACATTTCTCAATTTAGTATTTCATTTTTCTTATAACCATTAAAATAATTAACTATTTAGCCGAAATTTGGTATTATATAATTTAACTAGCGAGTGGTTAGAAGTGGTTATTAGTTTGTTAGAAGTATAACTACCTCTGTTTGTTTGTTAGAAATTAGTTAGTTGTTTTGTTTTTTGTTTTTTTTTTTTTTTATGTTGATGAAATGGTAATAACTATTAGAAACTCACACATATAACTGTGAATATCAGAGTTTAAACTCTGGTGCTGATGTTCAATCTAACAATATCGATTTCTGTAAATTGAGTTGTTCAATCTAACAATATCGCCTTCTGTAAATTGAGTTAGGATTTGCAGATTAGTTAGTTGTCTTGTTATTCAAGTAACTCATCAAACAAGACTTATAAATACCTATATGTCATTAATCAATATTACACAAGTTCATTCACTTCTCTATCAATTTATCTTTTCTCCTTTCTTTCTCAAAGTGAAATTCGACTCTTGCACTAACAACGTTGTATCCATAGCTCTTTGATTTTTTAAATTTATTTATACTGTGTAATTTATGAGTTTTATTTTATAAAATAAAATTATTATATTTATAAAAATATAAGATAGTATAACCTTAAATTTTTTACAAAAAGATAATTAAATGGTTATATTTGTTAAAAAAAAACCTTTAAAAAAAGAACCGAATGAGAATTTCACATCATGTCATCTTGAATTAAATAGTAGTGAATAAATATTTGAAACCAATCTATCACCTTTAATTGGCACTTAGGTGTGTGATCATCACCAAACCATCTAAGAATGTCTAATAGCTATAATAGTTTTTAAAATGATTGTAACTTGCTTATTACTACCTTTTGAATTTGATTAAAGTTCACTCATAAACATCCTTTTCATAATCCGAATATAACTTTTTTAATAAATGTTCACCACATTACTTAAGCTAAAATGAAAAAGTAATAACGAAACAAAAAACGATAAAACATGCATGTTTTACGTTGTAAGCTCGACGCCTTTACTGTGCTTAACTAGTAACTTACTCCCTTCATGCCATGGGGATGCCTCACCGCGCAAACCAAAAGCAAGTGTCCTAACCAAACACTTGAACAAACGTTACGGGAACAAAATGTATACAACATTTGAACAAACATAATGGAAAATAAAAGCAAAACAAGTATCTAGACAAGCATATATACAATATAAACAATTATCTACAAAGCTCCAAAACATCAAAACTATGCAATGCAATTCAATATGAAAACCAATCCCCGGCAACGACGCCATTTTGTTGACTGCGGTAAAGCGGCAAGCAAAAATTATTTTCGAAAGAATTCCCTCCGGGATTTATATCATCTCCACAGGGATCGGTTTAAGGGAAAGAATGTCGTTCGACAATCTCTAAGTTTCTAAGCTTGGTTTGAATGGTTTGTGAGTAAGGTGTCAAAAGAAAAACATAAAAACAAGTAAATAAAGTACGGGAAATAATTCATCAGGAGTTGTATTTCATTCTACCCATCAAGTACTAAAAAATCTATGGATCAATTGCACTCAACCTAAATCACTCGTCAAAACTCCCACATATCGCTCACAACAGTGTCCATCTCTGACACACTGAGCTGAAAGATCAACCGTATTCTCTCCTCGTTGATTTCTCACATAACTCAAAAACACGGAGCATTAAGAATCGATACCTACTGTGAATATTAGCTCTAAATCTATCTCTAGCATCTAGAAACTAATAGATATCCTTCCCTAATCAAGATTTGTGATGTTTATCTCTAACACAACACAAATCTAAACATAAATGCAAAAAGATCAAGGAAGACATCAATAATGATTTGTAAAGCAAATTTTATACAAAGATCCATAAATACACATATAATCAAAGTAAAAATACATACAACAACCCCAACAAATAGTGGGTACAAAGATAAGAGAGAAGATGAAGAGGAATTTCTCGGTTTGTCAACACCGATTGAAGCTTATCCACCTCCGGATCGTCAAGATATGCCCTCCATGTGTTGTTTCTGACTTATTTCCTCAAAAAATGTTTTTGATGAAGTTGGGGAACAGTTCCCCCAACACCATAACCTAAAAATCGTGTTTTTGACCCTTAAATGGTGTTTATGTCCGTCAAAATTTGCTTGGCGAGTCCCGGTTCGCCCGACGGATCAAAACAGCTTATTCTGCACTTTTTTAGACGTTTCTGTCTGTCTGGCTCGCCTCTGCTTCGCCTGGCGAGCTTGGGGCGAGAGCAGACAGACAACATTTTCTGTTTTCTTGTTTCGGCCATAACTTTCGAACCGTCACTTCGTTTTTCGTCCAGTTTGAAGAGTTGGAAAGTTTATTCAACGCTCTTTATGAATATGACAAGATATCCTTGCTTGAATACCTGCAAAAATAAATGGAAAACAATTAAACTCAATAATATTTACACAATAACGCAATATATACACTATAACGTAAAGTAAACATATTTACAAATAAAAGCTGGGTTTATTCGTACGATATTAACAAAAAGTATCGATAAGTGCAACAAAACTTATATAAAAAAATAGCTACAATTTGTACTTATCAAACTCTCCCCAACTTGAAACATTGTTTGTCCTCAAACAAAGTCAAACAAACTTAAAAACACAAAACTAATAACCAAAGAATGAAGAATTAACAAGCTTTGAAAAACGGAAACAAATGAATGGTTCAAATAAAAAATGGTACACACAAAGTAAATACTTACCACTAAACTACAACGATAACATATGCACAAAACAAATTCTATATACAAAGATCATGCCAAATATCCTAAAACAACACAAGTTCAAACGTGAATCACACCTAGCAAAAACAATCATCGGTAGATGAAAAACACAAAATGAGGTACTTTTCACTCACACAACAATCTTGCAAATAAAAGACTAAATTATGCATTCATCCAAAAATTCACATTGAACATACAAAGGCAAGAATCACAAGGGCTTTCAAGGTTATAGCGTGGTCGGGTAAACAAACAAGGGGCAATTTCTAAAGGTAATTGAAACAAAAACTTGCCTAAATCTAAGGGAGTGGTCAACTCACAAAGACTCAAACACAAAATTCCAATCAACTTCTTTCAAAATCCCAAGTGTTACACAAAACAAAATACTTATTTAACACAATTATTTGAACTCTTTTTGTTTCCTTTCTCAAGGATTTTCTTTTTCTTTCTTTTTTTTTTCTTTTCTTTTTCATATTTTTCTCTTTTTTCTTTTCTTTTTCAACCTCATAGAAACCAACCAATGAGTAAATAATCATTCTCTCCCCAACTTGAATTCAACCACATCATCATGTGAATACTCCATACTTTCAAAGGCAAGATAAAATTCATACAACAACACAAAGTTGAGGGTTCAAGAAAAAAACAATCAAACAAAATCCATACAAAAAGTGAATTCAATACTCATAGACAAGCATTAAGTTCAAACAACATGGATAATGATAGAAAGGCACAAAGGGGTTTAATAAATGCTCACACACTCACACGGTGAATTGACTATTTAGCTAGGTAGTTGTGCTCAAAATGAAACAAAATGCCTTGATCCTTTTCATGCTTTCATATAATCAACACAAACAAAAGATTAAGCATAGTAAAATCCAGTTAGAACAAGAATGTTGGTACTCCGCGCTGTTTACTAGAAAAAATAGTAAACAACCTCTGGTCTATCAATTTTGTAAAAAAAAATTAGTAACTTGCAGGATCGACCAAACTAGATCCTAGGACATGTGCTAAAACGATTTAAAAAGATATGAAAATAAGGTTGAACATTTCGACGGTGTTCATGTTTGGAAACAAAGGCATTTCGACAATACTTAAAGGAAAAGTAATACGAGGAAATAATTAAATGTGCATTGGAAATTAACTTAACAAAGTAAAGGAAAAAAAAGGTAAACTTCTGAATGAAAATTAATTGGATTGCATTGAATAAGAAAAATGGTGTTACATAAAACGTACATTTCTTCAGCAACTTGTTTCTCGCTACACACAGATACTTTGAGTGATTTGAGAAATTTGTACAACTTTTTACACACCAATTCTAATACTAAGACTTGCTATTTATAATGGTAAAAAATAAATACCCACTAACGGCCTATTAATCAGAGCGAAACACATGGCATCCTGCATGTCTTCATTCTTTAGATGTTCACCACATGTCTCCTCTTACCAAATGGATAAGGACAAAGTTCCCTCCATTATTTGAATTTGAATCTCCAAATCAAACGATGCTAATTAGCCTTCTGTCAAAGAACACCTCCAAATTGCTAAAAATATTTCTAAGTCCCTGAAATACTTCCCTCATGCGTGAAGACATCTTTGACTAAACCTTCTACAAATACAATTCCTGTCAAAGTCCCCAAAGCTTCAGAAATCCCATTTCTTAGAATCAAACTCTTAATCTAATATCAGGCGTCAAAATTGGGAGCTAACACACGCATATATGAACAATGGAAAGCTCACAAAAAGGGTGGGAACTAAAGTGATTCACATCAAGAATAAGTATACAAAAGAATGAATGACATGGAAGTTTGTAAAAAGCCTAAGTATCATGAATATGCTAAAGTCTAGAAAGCGATAAGCACATACCTTGGACGTGTACAAAACTTAACAATATCATTACTATACATCCGCAAGTTGAAACGATCAAACTTGGAACATCACCTCAAATTTCCTCAAGCTACTCAAAACAAGCTTTTAGACAAACACAAAAACTATTAATATAAACAAACTAAAAGACCGGCTAAAAATGGATTAAACAAGTTGTAAAGTGAAGATTTAAGAATTTTACGAATAATCTGAGTACAACTTATTTAATGAATGGTCACCACACTACCTAAGCTAGAATGAAAAAGTAATAACGAAACAAAAAACGATAAAACATGCTTGTTTTACGTCGTAAGCTCGACGCCTTTACTGTGCTTAGCTAGTAACTTACTCCCTTCATGCCATGGTGATGCCTCTCCGCGCAAACCAAAAGCAAGTGTCCTAATCAAACACTTAAACAAACGTTACGGGAACAAAATGTATACAACACTTGAAAAAAAATAATGGAAAATAAAAGCAAAACAAGTATCTATACAAACATATGTACAATATAAACAATTATCTACAAAGATCCAAAACATCAAAACTATCGCAATGCAATTCAATATCAAAACCAATCCCTGGCAACGACGTCATTTTGTTGATTGCGGTAAAGCGGCAAGCAAAAATTATTTTCGGAAGAATTCCCTCCGGGATTTATATCGTCTCCACAGGGATTGGTTCGAGGGAAAGAATGTCGTTCGACAGTCTCCAAGTTTCTAAGCTTGGTTTGAATGGTTTGTGAGTAAGGTGCCAAAAGAAAAACATAAAAACAAATAAATAAAGTACGGGAAATAATTCATCAGGAGTTGTATTTCATTCTACCTATCAAGTACTAAAAAATCTATGGATCAATTGCACTCAACCTAAATCACTCGGCAAAACCCCCACATATCGCTCACAATAGTGTCCATCTCTGACACACTGAGCTGAGAGATCAACCGTATTCTCTCGTCGTTGATTTCTCACACAACTAAAAAACACAGAGCATTAAGAATCGATACCCACTGTGAATATTAGCTCTAAATCGATCTCTAGCATCTAGAAACTAATAGATATCCTTCCCTAATCAAGATTTGTGATGTTTATCTCTAACACAAACCAAATCCAAACATAAATGCAAAAAGATCAAGGAAGACATCGATAATGATTTGTAAAGCAAATTTTATACAAAGATCTATAAATACACATACAATCAAAGTAAAAATACATACAACAACCCCAACAAATAGTGGGTACAAAGAGAAGAGAGAAGATGAAGAGGAATCTCTCGGTTTGTCAACACTGATTGAAGCTTATCCACCTCCGGATCGTCAAGATATGCCCTCCATGTGTTGTTTTTGACTTATTTCCTCAAAAAAAATTTTTTGATGAAGTTGGGGAAAAGTTCCCCCAACACCATAACCTAAAAATTATGTTTTTGGCCCTTAAATGGTGTTTCTGTCCGTCAAAATTCGCCTAGCGAAGTCCCGATTCGCCCGGCGGATCAAAACAGCTTATTCTGCACTTTTTTACACGCTTCAGTCAGTGGCTCGCCTCTTCTTCTCTTGGCGAGCTTGGGGCGAGAGCAGACATACATCATTTTATGTTTTCTTGTTTCAGCCATAACTTTCAAACCGTAACTCCATTTTTCGTCCAGTTTGAAGCGTTGGAAAGTTTATTCAATGCTATTTATGAATATGACAAGATATCCTTGCTTGAATACCAGCAAAAATAAATGGAAAACAATTAAACTCAATTATATTTACACAATAACGCAATATAAACACTATAACGTAAAGATAAGATTTCGAATGAGAGCGGTTTGTAGAGATAAGATTTCGAATGGATCTGGTAACACTTCTTTGTCATTTGAAGATGTTGTACGGACTTAACAGAGGAGGTATTGTTTCTTCAATTTGAGCATCTTCTGAAACATGAGAGTACTCAATAAGCTTTTCTATTTTATGAGAATTAGTCTTTTTACAGAGTTTAGGAAGCGATAAAAAAGAAGTAGTAGTAATAGGTTGAGTGTTTGGTTCAAGTGTTTCAATGTCCAAGTGATTTTCTTCCTTGCTCACTTTCTTTATTATATTTATACTATACGCACCCGTTCTTTCTGTACAGGCTCTGATACAACACTGTCCGAGGGCCTCACATATCATGAAAATCAGCTTAAACTGTATCGTCATCAAATAGTTAACCATAGATGCAAGTATAATCATCTGAAAATTTTGAAAAAAAAAATTAAACCATCACTTTATTGATGATTTAAATAAAGTTTGAGAAAATAATGTAGAAATTTTAATGGTTTTTCAATATCTTTTAAAATTGAAAAAGTCTAGTAGGAGGGTAACAAGTATATTCTTCTTAGAATTCAGTTTTACATTCTCACGTTCGGATTCTAACTATTACTTTTCTTGGAATTTTGTGTATACTTTTACGAAAATATTCCTAAATCAATAAAATTATATTTTTCAAATTAAAAAAAATGATGATATTCTAGATATTTGGATAGCTATATCTGATTTTTAACAAAATATTTGTATTCTTGAAATATATACAAGTTTTTATAGGATTTTTGTGATATGAACCAGATCTTTAAGGAAATTATAACTATTTATTGGATTTTGGAAAATTTTGGTTTTGGTTTAATCTGTTAAGAATTTCACATCGGATTATATGGTTTGAACATGTTTTTATAAGTGTGGACAATTCTCATTTTACAAGTCGATTTTGCAGAGAAGAATTATGTCCAATCACATTCTTAACATAACCCAACTATTTTGACTAATTTTTATTTTTTAATTTTTGAGAAATTCATGAGCATTCACTAGATTTTTGAAATTGGATAAATTATTTGAAATCTTTAAGAAGATTTGTAAAAAGATATCAGATATTTAAAATATCCGGTAATAAATCTAGGATATCAGATATATATCCAATAACATAGCTCAGATATCAGATATATTAAAAATTTGATATTCACATATTATTTACTGTAAATTTATAAATATCTAATTTTTTTATTTTTTGTATTTTATTGGATTTTTTAAAAATTTAGACAAAAAATATATCGTATTTTTAAGAATTTGGTAAAAACTCATACCGAATTTTTAAAACTCCGATAAAAATGACAGAATTTTAGTTGTCTCAATACAAAAAAGAAAAACACGATCGGATTTATTAAATACACTACCATATATTTTTGCTTTTTACTGCTTTTTAATTAGAAGGGTTTTATGGTTTTTTTTTTTTTTTTCATTTTGGTTGACACGTCATAGTCGAATTTGGCCCTCTCACGTATTTTGAAAATGTCAATTTGATCTTCTAATAATTTACAAATTTAAAAAAAATATCTCTATCACTCTGTAAAAATTAACAAATATAATACAAATCATTACATTTTTTTAACGAAACTTTATTAATTTAACGAAATATTCATAGGAAACGAAATATTTTGTACGTGTTTAAATCGAATATTTAGAAAATTTGGTGGATATTTTCACATGAATCGGATTTACATAATATCCCGAATACCCGATGTATATGGCACCCAAACAAACTCAATAGGCTAAATTATTTTCCTTTTCATTTATGTTGTTTAAATGAAGAGCATTTCTTATTACACCACATAAGTTTTTTAGACACCATGCGAATTTCCGTTTTTGCCCCCATTTTTGGGATATGCACATCCGGACCGCACCATTTTTTAAGAAAATGTTGATTTGTTTCGGATGTGCATATCAGAAATAATTCATGATCTGCAGATCCGAAAAAATAGCAGAACTTTATTTTTTTTTAAAATCAATTTTGTTGGTTGGTCGCAGATGTTAATATATCGTGACAACTTAATATACATTCGAAAACATTCATATATAAAATAAAATGATATATATACATAATAATACTCCTGTCAAAATACAGTACATAAATGTAATAAAAATAAAATCATCAAACAAAAAACTACTGTGTATGCCGAAGGATCTCTCCTGGCTCCCCTGCTCCTCTGCCCCTACCCGCCGTCCTGGCTCGATGTCTGCGGTACTGAAGTGCCCCCTGAGCAATCTCAATAATCCTATCCATGGCAAGTCTGCCACTAGAGCCCTCAGGGAGGTGACCGTCCGCAATGGCCGCCCGCGCTATCTCCTCTATCTCACGACAGCGAGGTAGGACATCCTGAGTATGGTCCAGCTGAGACTACCGCTCCTCTAATATCTCCTGATGAGCAGGTCTGGGTGGCGATCCCTCAACAGTGGGCACCATGCATGGGTGTGAGACAGTATAGAACCACATGATGTACCCGGCAGCAACGCTCCAATCTCTTGGCGCTCTGGTCGCCCGAGCCTCTTCTGGTACCAAGTGGGACTGGAAGTCACCATATGTCTCACCTATCTGCGTGCGGGTCAAGCCTAGAGGAGCAGACTCATGAGGCATCCTGGGGATCGTCTGCGTGTAACCGAACTGACGCAAGACGCGCTCTGGCAGGTATCGAGCAGTAATGGTCGAACTGCATGCCAACCATCCTGAGAACAATGAAACGTCATCGAACGGGCGCGTTACACGGTGATCGGCATAGGCGTCATAAAAAATGTTTTCAGCAGCCATCCGATCAAGATAAACTCTATAGGGCTCGGGCGCTTGGTTCCCTCTAGGCAGGAGAAATGCAGCAGCACGCGGCATATCCTCAGTGTACCCCTGGGACACTCCCCAAACCAGTAATCTTGGGAAAGTGCTGTAATATCCACGCCTAAAATGGAAAACATAACATCGGTGTCAAACATTATAATGAATATAGAAAGAAAAAAATGAAAAAAAAGACTTAGAATATAAGATTGTTACCACGTATAATGTACAGCTGCCTGCCACAGTCTTGGCTACCAGTCTTGGCTACCCAGAGGCAACCATCTGAGAGCCTAGAATAGGTGTATGCCAGCGTAGCCGCCCCCCAGTTGTACCCATGGATCTCTGTGGGATCCAAAAGGTACCTGAGGTAAACGATATCAACGTAAGTGGCGCTGGTGTCCACAAACAGCTGTGTGCCGAGCAAAAACATATAGTAGCATCTCAGGGCACACTGCCTGTGGATGTCCACCTCAGCTGGATCACCTGCTGCCCGTCCCGTCTCTGCAAGCTCATCACGAAATCTGCATGTTAGAAAGAAGAGACGGACGTGTGCGCCTCTCAACTGGGTCACCTCCGCAAGTGCATCATCTGGGGTAGCCCCAAGCTCCCCAGTCAGCATCTCTATCGCCTCCACCTTCGACATCTTACCGTGACAGAGAAGGGTACCCGTGATCGGTAGATGTAAAAGGCACGAGATGTCGTCGAGTGTGATCGTGAGCTCACCGTACGGTAGATGGAATGAGGATGTCTCAGGGTACCATCTCTCAACAAAGGCCATCAGCATACCGTACATGATCTGGGGATACCTAATCCTAGAAAGGCCTCCAAGACCAGAGGTAGCAAGTGCAGACTGGAACCACTCATCCTCTGGCAGCTCCGCAATCATGTCTATAACCTTGCTCCCATGGTTATAGAACTTCTGGGAATCCTTCTCCTGAAAATTTCCAAATAAAACAATGTTACAAATGAAATTATTTTCAACGAAAACAATTCTATACACATCCGGAATCGAGTGAAAAAAGTCGGGATTTGTGGGAATGAGAAATTAAGAGTTTGAGATAGTTTGATAGTTTGGAATGTAAAAATCTAAAGAATGAGGGGGTGGGGGGGGGGGGGGAGAAGCTCTGGCACCAAGTTATAAGAAATGGTTCCGGATTTTCACATCAGGAATTATTCCTGATATGCACATCCGGAACAAATCAACGTTTTTAAAAAAAAATAGTTCGTTCGGATGTGCACATCCAGAATCAGGGGACAAAAAAGAAATTTCGTGCGGTGCCTAAGAAACTTATGGGGTGTATTAAGAAATCCTCTAAATTGATGGTTGAGATTGTATCAATACTATTCTATAGTTGACTATGGCTTAAAACTTATATAAATATGTTTCTTATTATCTCATAAAATCATACACAAAAATGTATCAACATTTTTATATTGCATTTGTTTACTTTAATGATATGAATCCTCCCTATAAATTTAGGTTTATTGGGAATACCATTTTAGTGGATTCGAAATCTAAGTTCAATAATCTCTTACACCATAGTGAAAATTGAAGAGTGGTTAAGATTGTTTACCGTTCACCCACGATTGATTTTAACATGAAGATAAGCTTCATAAGAAGGATGATGTAAGAGTTATGTGAAGTATATTTCACGATTATGAAACTAAGGGCCATATCGAAGTGGGTGTGACACTTGTAAGATCATCATACGTTGTTCTAGAAATGCTAAAATGTCCCAATGCAATTCTTGGTGATGATATATTATTTTAGATTTATGTTAAGTTTGTGTTATGTATAGATATTGTCAAGTTTATGTTATGTCTATATGTTGTTAAGTTAATATCTAGATGTTGTTAAATTTATGTTATGTTATGTCTAAATGTTGTTAAGTTTATGCCATATTATTTTATTTTAGATCTTGTAAAGTTCATGTTGAGTTTGTGCAATGATAAGTCATGAACAAGTAATTAGATGATAGCGCCCAAGTAAGAATAAAACTATAAATCATGAACAAATAATTATACAACGCCAAAAAGTCATATAAAAAAGGCATGTCCAACAAGTAGTAGTAATATATTTATAGCGACACACCACGTGCAATGTGTGCAATCTGAGCTGCTAAAGCATATGCTTCACCATCTGGAATTATCAAACTCATGAGGTTATGAGAAACAAGCATTATCATCTACAACCTATGTCACTCATTGTTGAGTTGTAATTCCTTGTGTCGAAGCAGTGTAGCTTGACAAAAATAAGGATTAGTCGAACTAGCCTAATGTGTGTGTGTCGAGTTGTATTAGTGTGTCGAAGTGTCGAAGCAGGTTGATTCACACAGGATTTCGACTTAGGCTTATTTTAGTAGTGTTAGCTATTTTGGGCTTTCATATTTTTGGGATTTGCCTTGGGGTGCAAGCTAACCTAAATCTATAAATAGGGAGTAACCCTTATTTTGTAAACAACTCAGAATTGAGAACTTGTAATCACTTCAAGTTGCAATATTAACAAGGTTTCCACAGTTTGTGGGCAGAGAGAAACTCTGCAGAATATTCATCTTCTTCTCCAACGTTATTTTTCTCTCTTTCTCAACCTTTTCTTTCATTGTCATTGCGTGAGTGGAAACAATCTTGAGATCAAGATTGAGTGAAATTCTCAATAGGTGGTGGTTGAATTCCAACATCTGGAACCTAGAGCTCCGATTGCGAGTCAAGGAAGCAAAACTGTGATGGAGATGAATAATCCAAACGGGCACTTTCCGGCGAACTTTACTATTCTCAAGAAAGATAATTATAAGAATTGGTGCAAGCAGATTAAGGTGGTTTTCTATTATCAAGATCTTTGGGATCTTTGAGATCTTGTGAAGGAAGGAGTAGCACCACATGCAGAGAATGCGACAGATCAAGAAAAGGCTGCACACAAAGAATTGAAGAAGAAAGATTATAAAGCTCTCTTTATAATCCATCAATGTGTTGATTCAGATAATTTTGAAAAGGTTAGTGATGTAGAATCCGTAAAAGAAGCTTGGGAGATTCTTGAAAATTTGTTGGAGGTGCAAAGAAGGTGAAAGAGGTGAGTTTACAAACTAACAAAAGGACTTATGAATTGCTTCAGATGGAAGACAATGAAAGTATAACAGATTTCTACACTAAAGTTACAAAGCCGGTGAATCAAATCAAAGTATGTGGAGAAGTGTTGACATCAAGATCAGTTGTTGCAAAGATCTTGAGGTCATTGGTTCCAAAGTTCGACCATGTGGTAGTAGCCAAAGAAGAGTCGAAATACTTGTCAGTATTGATGAAGGAAGAGCTTCAAGGGATGCTTGAGTCTCATGAACAAAAGATGACTGAAAGAGCTACAGAAAAGTCGAAGAGTGATATGGCTTTGCAGGCGCAGTCAGAAAAAGAAAAGAAAGGCAAAGGAAGCTGGAATGGCAACAAAGGTAGAGAGGGTTACAATAATTCGACTGGTCAAAATTAGCAGGAAGGAAACTGGTCGAATCAGAGAAAACCCTAGAACCAAGGCAACCAAAGAGGTGATGCTGCAGGTAGAGGAAAAGGTGGTGGTCGAAAGCCTGACAAAAGTCACATCCAGTGTTTCAATTGTCAGAAGTATGGTCACTATTTTAGTGATTGTCCAGAAAAGAAGAAGAATCAAGAAACTGATGCAAAGTTGGTGAAACATGAAGAAGAAGAGATGTTACTGATGGTCACAACAAGAGATGTAGAAAGATTCCAGGATCAGTGGTACTTGGACTTAGGATGCTCATTACACATGACTAGAAGGAAAGATTGGTTTGTCAACATAAAGCCCTCGACGAAGAACATGGTGAAGTTTGCAAATGATAATACTCTAGCAGCTGAAGGTATTGGTGATGTTCTGATTATGAGGAAAGATGGAAAAAGGTCAATAATTTCCAATGTGTTATACATACCAGGCATGAAGAGTAATTTGGTCAGTATGGGGCAGCTGGTTAAAAAGAACTACAAGGTGTCGATCGAAGACAAAATGATGAGAGTTCTCGACTCAGGTGGTAGGTTAATCTTGAAGGATCCAATGTCTCATAATAGGAACTTCAAGATTGAACTTAATGTGATGGAGTATAAGTGCCTTGCAACTGCAGCCAGCAGAGATGAATGAATATGACATTATCGACTTGGCCATCTCAACTTCAAAGACATCAAAGATTTGAAGAGAAGAAATATGGTTTCAGGATTACCAGAAATCGACATTCCAAGTGAAGTGTGTGAAAAATATGTTCAGGCGAAACAACACAAGAATAGCTTCAGCAAGGATGCAGGAAATAAGTCGAAGGCAATTCTCGAAGTCATATACTCTGATGTTTGTGGTCCTATATAGGTGCATTTGATTGGAGGTAACAGATACTTTGTCACGTTCATAGATGATTTCAGTCGAAAACTGTGGACTTACCTGATCAAGAAGAAAAGTGAAGTGATCGAGGTGTTTGCCAAATTTAAATCTATGGTCGAAAGTCAAAGTGGTAGAAAGCTAAAGATTTTGAGGACTAATGGTGGTGGAGAGTATGTGTCGAAAGATTTTGATGCATTATGTGAGAAAGAATGGATTGTGCATGAGGTGGTGCCACCCTACACTCCACAACAGGATGAGACTGCAGAAAGGAAGAATAAAACCATCATGAACATGGTGAGAAGTATGTTGAAAGGAAAGCATCTCCCCAAAGAATTATGGGGAGAAGCTGTGTCGACTGCAACATATATTTTGAACAGATGTCCGACGAAGAAGCTAGAAGGAATCTCGATAGAAGAATGTTGGTCTGGTGTCAAGCCTAGCCTAAGTCATTTGAAAGTGTTTGGATCTATAGCTCATAGATATGTGCCAAATCAGTTGAGAAGAAAGTTTGATGACAAGTCGAGTCAGATGATCCTGATAAGATATCATTCAACTGGAGGATACAAGTTGTTCAACCCACTAAACAAGAAAGTAGTGATCAGCAGCGACGTTATCATAGATGAGCTTAAGGAATGGGATTGGACTGAGAATGTTAAGAAGGATTTAGTGAGAATCTCATGTGAAGAACCAACTAGTGAAGTCGAAAGAGAAGTTCGACAAGAAGAAGTCAGAGGTGAAGCAAGCCTAAGCAGACCTCGACGAACAAGACACATGCCTCCAAGGTTGCAAGAATGTGTAATTACATCAGATGATGTGGTTGATGAAGAAGATGAGCTGGTACACTATGCTTTCTATGCAGATGTCGAACCGGTTAATGCAGTTGAGGTATTGAAAGATTCGAAGTGGGTGAAAGCAATGAATGAGGAGTTAGAGTCCATCGAAGTCAATAACACTTGGTCACTTGTCGAATTTCCACAAGGGAAGAAGGAAATTGATGTGAAATGGGTTTACAAGGTAAAAGTGAATCCTAAAGGAGAGGTAACTCGACACAAGGCGAGACTTGTAGCGAAAGGATTTCTGCAGAAGGAAGGAATCAACTTCGCCGAAGTATTTACACCTGTTGCTATGATCAAAACAATCAGGTTGGTTGTTGGTCTAGCAAACATGAACAATTGAAACACATGTCAGATGAATGTGAAATGTTCATTCCTGAATGACCCCTTAAACGAAGAAGTTTATGTTGCACAACCAGCTGAGTTTGTGAAACAAGGCGAAGAAAGAAAAGTGTACAGGCTGCATAAAGCCCTGTATGGACTTAAGCAAGCTCCAAAAGCATGGAATAAGAAGATCGACAACTTTCTAAGGGAGAAGGAATTTGTGAAGTACACAACTGAGCATGGAGTATATGTAAGGAGAAGCAATAGTGTATTGCTTATACTATGTCTCTATGTTGATGATCTGTTGATAACAGGAAGTTGCAAGAGGAGATCAAAGATTTCAAACATGACCTAAGTGAGGAGTTTGAAATGCCAGACTTGGGAAATCTCTCATATTTCATTGGCATCGAATTCTACAAGAGTGGTAGAGGTTTGATGATGCACCAAAGAAGATATGCAGGTGTAATACTCAAGAGATTTGAGATGCAAAATTGCAACCCAACTTTAACTCCAGCTGAGAGCAGATTGCAACTGTCGAAAGATTCAGATGAAGATGATGTCGACCCAACCCAATATAGAAGACTTATTGGGTCACTTAGATACCTTTGTCACACAATGCCCGACTTAGCATACAACGTGGGTATGGTAAGTAGATTCATGCAGAAGCCAAAGATATCATGCCTAGCAACGACAAAAAGGACACTGAGGTATCTGAAAGGAACTCTCGACTACGACATTCTGTTTCCTGCAGCTGATGAAGGAAAAGAATGCAATTTAGTGAAATACACTGACCCAAGTTGGTGTAGTGATGCTGAAGAAAGAAAATCCACAGTTGGATATGTGTTTTATGTTAGATGGTGCACCAGTTGCTTGGAGTTCGAGAAAGGATCCAGTAGTGGAATTGTCTTCATGCGAAGCAGAGTATATAATTGCTTCTCTTTGTGCATGTCAAGCAACATGGATGGTGAATCTGGTCGAAGAGATTATAGGGAAGAGTCATGGAGCAATTACCATGAAGATCGACAACATGTCAACTATCAATCTGGCAAAGAATCCGATAACACATGGTCGAAGCAAGCACATCAAAATAAGGTTCCATTATCTTCGAGAGCAGGTAGCAGAAGGGAAGATGAACTTGGAGCACTGCAGAACCAAGAATTAGATTGCAGACATCATGATGAAGGGAGTGCAAGTCAAAGTGTTCAAGAAGCTAAGGTCTATAATGAATGTAGATAGCTTAGACACAATGAAATAGGTGGTGTGTTGAGTTGTAATTCCTTGTGTCGAAGCAGTGTAGCTCGACAGAAATAAGGATTAGTTGAGCTAGCCTAATGTATGTGTGTCGAGTTGTATTAGTGTGTCAAAGTGTCAAAGTAGGTTGCTTCACACAGGATTTCGACTTAGGCATATTTTAGTAGTGTTAGCTATTTTGGGCTTTTATAGTTTTGGGCTTTGGCTTGGGGTGTAAGTTAACCTAAATCTATAAATAGGGAGTAACTCTTATTTTGTAAACAATTCAGAATTGAGAACTTGTAATCACTTGCAATTGCAATATTAACAAGGTTTCCACAGTTTGTGGGCAGGGAGAAACTCTGTAGAATATTCACCTTCTTCTCCGAGTTATTTTTCTTTCTTTCTCAACCTTTTCTTTCATTGTTATTGCGTGAGTGGAAACAATCTTGAGATCAAGATTAAGTGAAGTTCTCCATAGATTGTGGTTGAATTCCAACACTCATTTATATCAAATGGTTGAGGCAGTGGTAGAATGTCATCTTAAGGTCCTGCATATTAGAAGGTACAACAACATCGCAAAGGTTAACTCAACCATGAGGAATAATAAAAGGATATGATACTCTATAGTATCACTCTAAGCACCTATCCAGACATTGCTCATGGAATCTCACATCCATTGCATTTTGTCTAATTGTGGCGGTTCTACTAATCATTTTAGCCTGAAACCATCCATCAACGCTAGATGGTACATGAGGGATTGGTCGTAGTATTCATGACACGTAGTCAAATTGGCAGAGACACCTCTCAAGAATGTAAGCAGTCATTGAACTCTACTAACACATATAACTTGAAAATAATGCAATTTCATCAAGCTCCTAATGAACCCTACATTAGTGTTTGGTGTCTAAATGACATCATCAAGGGCGAAAGTGTCATTTATGCGTCGGTAATTCTGAAGATTGCATGGGTGAACATGTTTGGCTCTGCATCTTATTGCCCATGGGGAACCATCTATGATAAAATATTTATCATGCATTTCACAAAGGGAGGATAAGTCTTCATATATCAAACACTGCAGTAAAACATAAAATATTAAACCATACAATTTTACATTGATACTTATAAAAAATAATACTAGAAATATATACATGAAAGAGGCTAATATAAACATAATTTTCCTTGTCTCAAATGTTGTATCCTCTCGTAGCGCATCCTCATGCCCATCCATGAAATTCAAGGTCGGTGAATAAGTATATGTACCTCGCATTAATGTATGATTGGGCATCTCAGGATGTGTCTTTATTTCAAAATGATCAGGATCAAACACCTCAACATGTACCTTCGTATCAACATACTCAGGCTCAGGAACCTTAGCATGTGTCTCATCATCATCACCTCTCAAGCGTCCACCTTTACCACCTCAATGTCAAATAGTTTGTGATTCACGTATCTCTTTGATCCTCCTTCAATAAGAAATGATGAGAGCTATCATACTTTCCCTAATACGCAGAGGAATGATACAACTGTTGTATCCCTTTTTTCTTAATTATAAGAAAATAAATTAAATTATTAATAAATAAAAAAGCCTATTAGATTTTATACAAATCTGATGCCACCCTCATCCATACTAGATGGTTTGCAAAGTTTGGTGGCAATGAAAATACTATAATACCTTTTTTTTTAAATATGGTGTCCTCTTTGTGGGTTGAGGGTAAATGGAATGGGGTAATCTTGGTTTGTCAGATAGTGTAACAGATTCCAGCAGTAGTAGAGTTTCTGATTTTTTTCTCTTTTTAGCTGGATATTCGCTCAACTTGGCTGAATCTGATGTTGTGATTTGGGAGGGAGATTTGCAGAAAGGGTATGTGGCTAAAGAAGCCTACCATCAAATGCTACAGTTTGATAGTGGATTGATTCGTCGGGAGTTATTAAGGGCTTTTAGCTGGTTATGGTTGAATAAGGTCCCTGCTAGAGTTAAAGTTTTTGTTAGGAAAGTTTTGTGGGGTATGATTCCTTCGAAGATTGCTTTAAGGAATAGAGGAATCATGGTGGAACCTTTGTGTCCTTTAGGTAATTTGAGTGATGAAGATCATGTACATCTTCTCTTTTCTTGTTTGTTTTCTTCCAAGGTGTGGACCATTATTGGAGAATGGTTTGGTGTTAATCTGAGTTTTCAAGGAGATGTGGAAAAATTCTTTTTGGATTGGAGTGGTGGAGGTTTGTCTAAGTTTGGTAAAAGGGTTTGGATCGCAGTTATTTGGGTCTTGTGGCTGGAGCAGAACAATCGCATTTTTAATTCTATCTCTCGTAGTGTTGATGATGTCTGTTGGAATATTAAAATTATTTCTTGGAGGTGGGGTGTATTAGAGATATTCACTATTCCAAGTCTTCTTTTTAAGATTTTGTATGAATCCTTTCTAGTCTTTTAGATTAGAGTTGGTAGGGAATCTCTCTTGTTGCTTGTAAGGGCTTGAATACCCCTTCTATTCTTTATTTATATCATTTGCCTTAAAAAAAATAATTCGGTAGAAATCTAGGCATATCTATCAGATTTTCTAAAACCCAGTGTCAGTCTCACATGGGACACTAGATCTTACCAAATATCCAATAAAAAATGAAATTTTTCGTATCAATTTTATTACATTCGATATAATTGCAAACAATTATTGCATTTGTATCAGATTTATTAAAAAAATTAAATATTTTTTATAAATGCAAGAAAAACAACAAAAACAACAAAAAAATCATACTAACTTTTGACTATCCATCCAAGTCATGAGAAGTTGGAAATTTTACCTAAATTTTAATAAATTCAAGAAAGTAAGTCTAGTTTAACAACTTTACAATTTTTTTTATCAAGAGAGTAGTATGGTCTTCTCATTCAATTTTCAACAAAAGAACAATTAACAAATAGTTATTTAGTTTACTACATACAATTTTCAAAGGCAAAGGGAATATTTTGCACCACATAGTAATTCAAACTCACATTGGTAAATTCTTCAATAGGGTAACAACAAACTCTTGCACAATTCATCAAAGAAAGTTTCATCATTTTTGAACCAATTTGTAGTTCAAAATTGCATATGAATCATATTGCTTATACCTTTTGGTTATTGGTTAACTTTTGTTGTAATTTATAATAACAAGAGAAATGTTTGATTCTACTTTCTGATCTGATTTTGCTTCACTAAGTTGATCAATGGCTTCAGAAAGTGTCCCCTTGTTTCCATTCACCCAAACACCCTTTATGGGCAATGGTTTATCATCTGGTGCCACTTTGCTTTCCATTTGTTCTTTGTGCTTTCCCCATAAAACTGAATATAAGCCTATCACAACCAAGATGGAACCAATTGCACTGCATTCACAAATTCAACACCATGTTATTGTAATAGATAGAGGTAATGAAAAAATAGATAGAAAATCGATTTATTCGATATAGAAATTTTGTCTTGTAAATCGTGCGGTGATGAAAAAAATAGACAAAAAACCGATTCATTTAATATAGAAATTTTATCTTGAAAATTGTGTATTAACTTTTTTAAAAATTAAAACTTTGTTTCTTTTCAATACAAACATTTCTCATTTTTGTATTTTCATTTTTCTTATATCCCTAAAAATAATTAACCATTTTGCCGAAATTTAGTATTGTATAATTTAAGAGGAATTCTTAATACACCACCCAAGTTTCTTAGGCACCACGTGAAATTTCATTTTTGCCCCCAGATTCCGAATTTGCACATCCGGACGCACCAAATTTGTAAAAAACGCTGATATGTTCCAGATGTGCACATCCGGAAGAATTTCTGATTTGCAAATCCGGAAAAAATCAAAAGAATTCCATAAAATCCTTTACTTCTAAATATAATTAAATTCAATATAATTAAAATTAATATCATTTTTTCAATATAATTAAATCCAATATAATTAAAATCTATATTAATTAAAATTAATATGATATTTAATATGATTAATTTTTTTCAATATAGTTAATATGATTAATATGGTATTTAATTTTAAATGATTTTTTTATATTGAAAAAATTAATTTAATTATATTGGATTTAAAATTATATGATATTTACTTCTAAAATTGGATTTAATTATATTGGTATTTAAAATTATATAGTATTTACTTCTAAATTATATGGTATTTACTTTTAAATTATAATTAAAATTATATGGTATTTACTTCTAAAATTAATTTAATTATATTGAATTTAATTATATTGAAAAAATCATATTAATTTTAATCACATTTATTTTAATTATATTAGATTTAATTAAATTGGATTTAATTATATTGAAAAAATCATATTAAGTTTAATTATGTTGGATTTTAATTATATTGGATTTAATTATATTTAGAAGTAAATGATTTTATGGAATTCTTTTGATTTTTTCAGATTAGGAATTCTTCCGGATGTGCACATCCGGAAAAAAACGGAAAATTTTTAGAGAAAGGGTGCTTCCGGATGTGCACATCCGGAAAAAAACTGGAATTTTAGAGAAAAGATGCGTCCGGATGTGCACATCCGGAAATTGGGGGCAAAAACGGAAATTCAGTTGGTGCCTAAGAAACAAGGGTGGTGTAATAAGAAATTCTCTAATTTAACTAGCAAGTGGTTAGAATTGGTTATTAGTTAGTTAATAGTATAACTACCTCTGTTTGTTTGTTAGAAGTTAGTTAGTTGTTTTGTTTTTGTTTTTTTATGTAGACGAAATGGTAATAACTATTAAAAATTCACACATATAACTGTGAATATCAAGGTTCGAACTCTGATGCTGATGTTCAATCTAACAATATCGACTTCTGTAAGATTTACATTCTAATTAGTTGTCTTGTGATCCAAGTAACTCATCAAGTAAGACTTATAAGTACCTATATGTCAATCTATTATTTGAAACACTTATTCATTAATCAAAATTACACAAGTTCACTCACTTCTCTCTCAATTTATCTGTTTTTTTTTCTTTTTCTCAAAGTGAAAGTAGACTCTTGCACTAAAAACGTAGTATCTATAGCTCTTTGATTTTTTTTTTTTTAATTTATTTAAACGGTGTAATTTATGAGTTTTATTTTATAAAATAAAATCGTTATATTTATAAAAATATAAGATAGTATAACCTTTAATTTTTCATGGAAAGATAATTAAATAGTTATATTTGTTAAAAAAAAACTTTAAAATAAAGAACCGAATGAGAATTTCACATCATGTCATCTTGAATTAATTAGTAGTGAATAAATATTTGAAACCAACCTGTCACCTTTAATTGGCACTTAGGTGTGTGATCACCAAACCATCTAAGACTGTCTAATAGCTAAAATAGCTTTTAAAATGATTGTAACTTACTTATTACTACCTTTTGAATTTGATTGAAGTTCACTCATGAACGTGCCTTTTCATAAAATCACAGAGCTATTTTTTCTTAATCTTTCTCCTATTGATCATTAATAAGCCATATAAATTAATTAATTAATTAATTAATAATAATATATTACAAGTAGTATTTTTATTAATATAACTATTAATTTTTTTAAAACTTGTGTATGGCTTTTAACTACCCATTACTATAAAATAAAAGAAATTATATTAATTATTTCTTAAAAATAAAATGTTTAATTGGCTTTATGTAGGGTTAGGGAGGCATTGACCTAGAAATTATACCTTCCAAGAAAAATCTGCTCTGCAAGGAAAAATGAACCCATGATTGCTACAATAATCATCATCAAAGGACTAAATGAAGTTGCAAAAACAGGTCCTTTCTTTTTTATTACCAATCCTTGTACATAGTATGATATACTTGATGCAACTATCCCCTGATATAAAAATACATTATTATTCATCTTTATTAAAAAAATAACATATAAAAAATGCAAAACGAATATAAACTTACGATATAGGGTTCAATTTCTAGCAGTAACATTTATTTATATTAATATATTAATTTAAACAAATTATTGATATTTGTTAATTAATATTTTGAAAAAATTATTTTAAAAAAATTAAATAACCATTCCACAAACATTTTATAAAAAAAAACATTTTATTAAGCTAAAAAGGTGTTGTAACAAAAAAAAAATTATCAAAAAAGGTATCAACTACCAGCCATCTATAATAATGATTAATAATGTGCCCCTAGAGTATATTCTAATATTCAAGAGTTGAGATATTTTGTATTTAAAATTTGAAAACCATTTAAATGATAAAAAATTATCTTTTCTAAATGAAGAATTATTCTATGTTCTTACAGCATATGCAGAAGCTAATAAATTCATATCCCAACCAATAGTCCACACTGAAACTTTGTGTTCCATAACCAAAGTTACAACAAAAGCTATAAGTGTCCCAAAGAAACATATAAGTGATGTGAGTGTTAGCTGATGATCCTTGTATGTTTCTATAGCCCTAGCCTGCTCAACAAAATTATAAAAAAAAAAGTGATTAATTATATAATTTCAACAAATAATAAAATTAATAACACAACATATAATCAACTATTTATTAATATCAGACAATTCATATTTCAATTTTACGTTTTTATTTTACTAAAATCAAAATGTAGTTGTCATTTTAAAGCAATTTGGCCGATAATTATGCAGTGACATCATATTACATGATCGACACTGGATTTGAACACGTGATATCTCTTTGTTCATTTTTAAAAAGTGAAATTTTGATAATTAAACCATTAGGCAAAAAAATCGAGCAATAAATTTTGATGAGAATCGAGATCCGAAATAAATTAGGGCTTACTTGTAACACAAAGAGGGATGACCATGCAAGTGTAGCAATAATGAGTAAAATGGAACCAATGAGCCAATTATTTTTGCTTGAGGATATTGTGATGTTTGTTGAAATTTGATTATTATGAGGTGAATATGTAGTCCATAGCAAATCCAAAATAGGACCTTTGTATAATGTCATCAACATTGCTCCTGCCACAGTTAATAAAGTTCCAACTACCTTTGCTTGGCATCTCAACTTCTTCATATTTATAATTTCCATCCTTTTTTTATATAAAATCAATCCATTTATTAATAAAAAAATTAAAATAAAAATTAAAAATTTAAGAATAATTAAATATATTGAATTTAAATAATTATTACCGACATAAAACCGCGATTGCGAAAGTCATTGCAGGAAGCATATTACTCATTGCACATGAGAAAGTTGGAGATGTTAATTTCAACCCAGCATAGTATAAGTTTTGATCTATCACTGGCCTGTTTAGAATATATTTAAATTAATGTAAGAAAATATGATCTTATAGAAAAAATATATATACATAATAAAAATTATGGAAAAAAATATTATTAATGCATTAAAATTAGGAACTAACCCAAGTAATGCTAGGAGGAAAATCTGCATGAAAATTGAAAATGTAATCTTTGGTTGAGCCTTCCTGAAAAATTATAAATAATATGCATTAGCATTTATTTGTAAATAAATTCAAAAACTCAAAATACATTACAATATAGCCACAATATTCATGTAAGCATCAAAGATTTTGAATCAAGAAATTAAACAAAATTTCTATGACTGAGTATGTTTTGAATTTTTTTTATATACAAACCTTTCGAAGATAATGGCAAATGGAGCTATAGCGATGGTTGCGAAAGCGTGGCGATAAACAACAAGAACATAGTGACTCATGCCACCATTGAGAGAAAGCTTGGTTATGATGTTCATGCCTGCATAGCCAAACTGCAAAAGGATCATGGCAACATAAGGCATAGAGTTCTCAAGAAAGTTTGCATAAGATCTAAGCTTTTCAGTCCCCATTTTATGATTATGAGACAATAATGAGGATAGGCTTTAGATTTATAAAGGGTAAGAACTCTTGAGGAAGATCTGTGTACTTTCTTCCTAAGTTATATAATGGTGAGAGTACTATTATTTTTACAATATGGAATTATTTGTCAAACTTAATCTAAGAAAATTTATTTTAAAAAATTACTATATAATTGTTGTATTAAAAATCATCAATAATAATACGATAATATAATACAGATATATGGTTAAGAATAATATTATATAATTTATATAATACAGATATACGATAAAAAAAAAGGGTTAAATATACAAAACCCCCCTGCAATGTTAGCGAATTCTCATTTTAACCTCTGTAAAATTTTTTTTTTTAAACACCCCCTCGTAATATCCAGATTCCCTCACTTAGCCCCCTGGCTGCCACATGGCAGCAAAGATTCCTTTCTCTTTGCTTGCGTGGCAGCCAGGTGGCATTTTTTATATTATTTTATTATTTTTTTATTATTTTATTATTTTTTTTATTTTTTTAATATTTTTTTTATTTTTTTATTTATTTTATTTATTTTATTTTTTATTTTTTTTTATTTTTTTTAATTTTTATTTTTTAAATTTTTAAAAATTTTTTTTTTTAATTTTTTTAAAATTTTTTTTATTTTGTTTTATTTGTTTTTATTATAATTTTTATAATTTTTTTTCTTTTTTTTTATTTCTTTTTCGCCTTGCAACCGATGTAAAAACATACATTTTAAGACAGATAGCATACATTTTACATCGGGCCAGAAAGGAAACCGATGTAAAAAAAAACATTTTACATCGGGCCAGAAAGGCAACCGATGTAAAAACCTACATTTTACATCGGGCCAGAAAGGCAACCGATGTAAAAACATACATTTTACATCGGACTTAATAGTCAACCGATGTAGTAGATGTATTTCACATCAGACTTAATAGTCAACCGATGTAGTAGATGTATTTTTCACATCGGACTATGGTCCGATGTAAAATGTCTTTGATTTACTACATCGCTTGGCTTTACATCGGACCCAGAACCGATGTAAAATGTATTTTTTGCCCGATGTAAAAAGTCTTTTCTGCACTAGTGTAATTTTTAAAATAAAAATTTGTTTAAAATAGAATTAAAAATAAAAATTAGGTAAAAAAACGAAAAATAAAAAAATAAAAAATATATAAATAAAAATGAAAAAGAAATAAAAAAAATAAAAAAAAAAGTAAAAAAAATAAAAAAAAAATAAAAAAAAATAAAAAAAAAATAAAAAAAATAAAAATAAAATAAATAATAAAATAATATTAAAAATGCCACGTGGCTGCCACGCAAGCAAAGAGAAAAGAATCTTTGCTGCCATGTGGCAGCCAGGGGGCTAAGTGAGGGAATCTGGATATTACGAGGGGGTTCTTAAAAAAAAAACTTTACTAGGGGCTAAAATAAGAAATCGCTAACATTGTAGGGGGGTATTGTATATTTAACCCTAAAAAAAATTATCTGAAGTGCTATAATTAATATTGAACTTAATATATATTTTGTACTATAATTAATATTGAACTAAATATATTTTTCTACTAATTTTTAAATTTATATTTTATTGATGCGTGTGTTTGTTTTAATTTTTTAAAGTCTAACCTCTCTTTCATGGGTTTAGCAATCACATTCATAGTGATATGATGAAATCATATTAGTGGTCATGGGATAACAAATTAGCAAACAAAATAAATAAATAATGGTTAATTAATTATAGAATCTTAAGAGATGGAAATCTATAGCTTTACGATTTTTAAAAAATAAAGGAGGCAGCTTCGTTTCCAAAACGAATCTTTTCACAAAATCAATTTCATTATAAATATCTCAAATGGAATCTGAATATCATTTATTTTTTGTATAAAAAATGGATTAAAGAGTAGTAGGATAAAAGAGTAGTTGATTATCAAAGAAAAACTTACACCAAAAGTTTTAAGAAAACCTAGGTTTCAATGCTCTCATGGCTAAGGCGTATGCAATGTTTTAGGCAATTGGTTTAGCTTTATGCATTTATACTTTTACTTGCGATGAATATAATACTAACGACTCTTCCTACAATAAAATAAACCAGAAATCTTTAAGATTATGATATGTCTTAGCTTCAGGGTGGAAAAAGGCTGGGCTGAGTTAGACTTTGTTTAACTTAAATCTGCTCTGTCAAAAAAACTGAAGCTTAAGTCTGACCTGTAGTCTGTCATAGACTTATTTTTAGGTCTGAGTCTGACATTTTCTAAAACCTGGTTAGCCTGTTAACCTACATAAAAACATGTTATTTTAAATAAACTAACAAACTAAAAAAACAATGAGACTAAAATTTTATTTACATTGACTTATTTTAACTTACCTATTAGCATAAATTTTGTGAGATTATTTGTTTAAGATAACTTATGAAAATAACTTATAACATTGTTCATAAGGTGTTTTTATCTTATTTTCATAAGTTCTTCAAGATAACTAATTTTTATTTATGTATTTTAATTCAAAGTACAAAACATAACATAATGATAATAAAAAAGTTATTCATATTTATTTAAATAGACCGGTCTGTTAGGCTTAAAAAGTTTTCTCATGGCCTGAGGCCTAACCTTTTTAACTAAATAATCTTATAAAAAAACCTAGACCTTTTCTATTTAAAAAAAAAACTTGTCTGGCCTGGGCCTGTGTAGGCTAGACCCGTAGGCCCATGTTATCGACCTGCCATATTTTCACCCCTACTTAGCTTGCGAGGTAGCTATATGAAGGTGTGAAAAACACAAGAAATGGGGGTTTGAATTGGTTTTTCAAAATAAAATTGTTTCTTTTTGGAAAACTTGTTTTTATAAGACTCATTCGTTTATCAATAAAAACCTTTCTGAATCACAACACGATAACACGTTATGTTTATACTAATTCACTTGAGAAACACTCAAGTTAGTCTAGTCCACCCGCCAAGGTGATTTCGCCCCTCTCAACGAGGTCTTAATCCACTATTCAATCAAAATAGTACAATGCACTAGTCAAAACGCTGGTGACTAACACAACCTCTAAAACTCTCAAGTTTTAGACTTCTCAAGTAATACAACCTCACAGGTCTTACTCAAGGAACAACCTCTAAGACTACACATCCTAGACTTCTCAAGAAATACAACCACACGGTCTTTCTCAAGGAACACAAACCTAAGTTTGAATAAATTTCGTTTACAAACAAGTGCTTCTATACAAGCTGATAATGTAAACAAGTTTCGACCAGAATGACTAAAGAAAGATTTCAGTTAGAAAGAGTATTGTAGTAGCGTTCGTGTGTATCTTTCTTCAAGTCTTTTGCTTCCTTTTATAGCCGTGTAGAAAGAGCCGTTGAAATGTAATCATGATAGCTTAACTAGGCTGGCGGCTAGAAGCGTGATGACAGATAAAAACTTTTGCGTGTTGCACGTCTTGTTTTTGTCAGAATATCTTTGATTGTACCGTTGCACAGTTACCAAGATATTTTCGCTTTGTATTGAGGTACACCTGTACTAAGTAGCTTTGTCTTCTTGGCTTCTCAACTTCAGAGGCTTTTTACAAGCATGAGTAAGAAGGGAAAACATCGCTCGGTTTCTGAGATTTTCAAGTCTTCGAATCTTCAGAGCAGCGTCTTCAGCACTTGGTCTTCAGAACCTTCTTCGCTTGGTGCGTTGTCTTCATATCTTTAGAGGCTTCTGATAGTATTTGGTTAAAGCATGAGTAGAGACTTGATTTAGGTCTTCAGAACCTTGATCAGAGAGCTTAAGTCTTCAGCATCTGGACTTTGTTCAATCAGAACCTATGTCTTCAGATCTTCAGAACTCGTTCTCTTTTCCTTTTGTATCAGAGTCTTGAGAGCTTCTTATTATCTTAAAATGAGTTCTGCTTTTCAAGAGTATAGGCGAAGTATTTTCCTTTAAGCATTGTGTTCGCGCCAATTTACGGAAGCATAACCTGTTTGTTAAGTTCCCACAAATAACAAACATTAGTTGTACAAAATTGTTCATACACAAATACTCATTTGATATCATCAAAACTTAGAGATAAAATTGCAGAACCAAATCTTGTTCTCACAATCTCCCCCTTTTTGATGATGACAAAACTATGTATTTTGATGACACAATTTTGATATATATATATATATATAAGATGCAGGGAAAATAATAGATTCTAAAGATAGCTTATCCTTCATATGAAGTGCTCCCCTGAGTCTTAGACTTGATGAATTCTTGTGCTTGGGCTCCCCCTGACTTTAATAAGTCATGAGATCTTAGCCTAGATTCTCTTTTCAGCAGAGTTCTGATTTTCTTAATGAATCTTGATTTGGATCAGAATTCCTGAAAAAGAAAAACACTCTAAAAGAAATAACAGTTTATCTGTTAGCATGTAAACAACATTGTTTTTCAGAGATTGACTATGGAATAAAAATATCATATTCATATTACTTAACCCCCTTTTTGTCATTGATCAAAAAGATTAGTGGTGCTAGGGTGAAAAACAAAGATCTAAAGTCTTAAGGACAACAAAGACATAAGAATTAGGTGCTTCCAGAGGACATCTTGTCCCATATTTTCTGAAGCATGCCCTGAAGATTAGCATTGACAGTCTTTTGTTCCTCAAAGTTATCTCTGAACTTCTGTTGTTCTTGTCTGATTTCTCCAATTGCGTCTTCCAAACGCTTTACAGCAGGAGCAGATGTAGAAACAACTGCAGCAGCTTGCTTGGCCTTTTCCATGGCTTCAGCTTCTTGTACTATTCTGGCTTCTTCAGCAGCCTTTTCTGCAAGAAGTCTTGCTTCCTTAGCAACCATTTCTTCAACTTCTTTCTGCTTTGCAGCCAAAAACTTAAGTATCCTGATCCGCTCTTCAGCATCTGCTCTCTCCTTTGCCCTTTGAATTCCATCAGTGATGGTTGCATCTGAGAAGCTTACAATTCTTGCAAGCTCACTGCCCAACCATTTATGGTGACAAGATCTTTCAAGTTCCATAGGCTTGGTACTTGTGTTAAAGTCTTTTCTCAAGTTAGCAAACTTGTTTAATGCCTTTTTACTGAATTGACCTATGCTTTCTTCAACAGATTTTGGAGGTGGTACATTATAGATAACCAAAGCAAGGTCAGGTTTGGCAGAATTTGCTTCAGATGTTGCTGGCTGAGATGAAACAATCTTAGTAGAAGGATGTTGATTGGTTGGTTGCTCAGCAGGAGATGATACTTCTATAGTGTCTGAAACCATGAGAGGTTCAGAATATGGGGATGAAGGATCAGAATGTTGAATCGAGGATTCAACAACAGTGGTCTGATAAAAAGTGTAAGACATTGATGAGACAGGCATGTCTGATTGGATGATTGAGGTGGTTGTTGATGGATTGTATGTAGGAATTGTTGTGGATTGGATAAATGTACTGATTGATGGAATAAAAATCGTTTCATTTACAGGAATAGAGATTGGTGATGGTGGTATTGAAAAAGATGGAAGTTCGAAACTGACTTGTGGATGTGAAGTGGAGATGGAGATAGTTTGTTGTGAAGATGGGTTAGAACTGATTCAGATGGAGCAGAAACAGACTTACTGGTTTTCTTTAATGTAGAGGTTAGAGTGTATGTTTTCAATTATGTGTGATGTTATTGCATTTGCTATACCTTGTTTATTTTTGTCTAAGTAAATAGACTTTGGGGGGATTTGCTCAACTTTGATAGTCCCTGACCGCGTGGAGAGCTGGCCGGGTGGTCGGAGACGTATTCTGACCTTCAACGAGGCTAAAAAATCGGTCGAGGTCTTAGCTTCGTGGCGTGAACTTCCCATCGCGAGCTGGGTGTTCTGCCTAATTGGTACGACGACGCAGGAGCTCGATCAAGGTATCCTCTTCGGATCAAAGTGCTCGCGCACACACAACGCAACCCTTGACCAATCGTGTTCCGTATAGGGGTGTCGCGCTTGTACCTTAGTGCATCCCCGTGACCGCGATGCTAGTGTGTCGCGGGCAGTGCTTAATTGTAATATTGTTTTAGCTTTTCAGCGTTCCATGGTCAAGCAAGTTCTTCCCCATGCAGATTTTCTAGGAAGTAGGCTCTTGTCCCCATTTTCTCGCGGACGCAGTACGGGCCCTCCCAGTTCGCAGCGAGTTTGCCTTCTCGCGAGTCTTTCTGGTTCCTTCGTAGGACGAGGGTGCCTACTGGAAAATCACGTTTGATGACTTTGTCGTTATAACGCAAAGTTATTTTCTGTTTAAGTGAAGCTTCTCGGAGAGAAGCACCCGAACGAGTCTCCTCGACGAAGTCGAGTTCTTCCCGCAGGGCTTTATCGTTCGCGTCTCCGTCTAGGGGGCTTCCGTCCTCCTCGAGGGTTCCCTGATCTCCATGGGGATCACCGCTTCCCTTCCGTAGGTTAGACGAAAAGGGGTATCCCCGGTCGTGGAATGCGGGGGTTGTCCGGTAGGCCCAGAGGACGTTGTGTAGCTCCTCGACCCATCGTTGTTTGGCGTCGCCTAGTCGACGTTTCAATCCTCGGAGGATTACTCTATTCGCTGCTTTAGCCTGCCCGTTCGTTTGAGGGTGCTCGACCGACGTGAAGTGCTGCTTCGTGCCTAGCTTGGTGACGAAGTCTTGGAAGTTCCTGTCGGTGAACTGTGTTCCGTTGTCGGTGACGATAGCTTAGGGTACGCCGAATCGGGCGAGGATGTTCTGCTTGTGGAAACATAGTATGTTGAAGGCCGTGATTTTGGCCAATGCTTCCGGCTCAATCCACTTCGTGAAGTAGTCCACCCCGACGATGAGGTATTTGTTTTGATATGACCCCTAGACGAAAGGTCCGAGGATATCCATCCCCTACCATGCGAACGGCTACGGGGAGGACAGTGTTTTGAGCTCGTTAGGAGGAGCGAGGTGCATGTCCCCGTGTCGTTGACATCTATCGCACTTCTTGACGTGTTCCTTGGCGTCCTGTTACATGGTGGGCCAATAATACCCTGCCCGAAGTGCTTTACGGGCTAACGATCGTCCGCCTAGGTGTTGTGCATTGATTCCCTCATGGATTTCCAGGAGGATGTCGGGGACTTTGGTCTCCTCGACGCACCTGAGGAGGGGGATAGAAAACCCTCGCCGGTATAGCTTGTCCTCGACTATCGTGTATGAGCATGCCCGCCGCTTGACCATTCCTGCTTCCTTGGGATCTTCGGGCAGCTTGCCCATCGTGAGGTATTCGTACACAGGGGTCATCCAGCAATTGCTGTCACCAATGGCGTTTACGTCCGCCACTGGAGCGGGTTTGACGATGCTCGGTCGGGAAAGCACTTCTTGTATGACGGATTTGTTCCCGCCTTTCTTCTTTGTGCTTGCCAATTTGGACAAGACATCTGCTCGAGCATTGTGCTCGCGGGGGATGTGAGTTGCTTCCGCGGAGGTGAACTTTTTCATCTTTTCTTTCACCAAGGTCAAGTATTCGATGAGATTGTCGTTCTTGGCCTGGTACTCTCCTCAGACTTGCGAGGCCACGAGCTGGGAGTCGGTGAAGATTTTGACCTCCTTGGCGCCGAGGTCCTCGGCCAGCCGAAGTCCGGCGAGGAAAGCCTCGTACTCCGCTTGGTTGTTCGACGTCGGGAAGGATAATTCGAGGGATACCTCGATCAGGATGCCTTCCTCATTTTCGAGGATGATGCCCGCCCCGCTTCCCTTCGGGCTGGATGCTCCGTCGACGTAGATCGCCCATTTTTGGGATTCGTTGGTCGAAGGTTCCGGGACGGTCATCTCTGCCACGAAGTCGGCATATACCTGAGCCTTCAGGGCTTTCCTTCCCTCGTATTGGATGTCAAACTCGGCGAGTTCGAGCGACCACCTGAGCATCCTCCCCGCCATATCTGGTCGTCCAAGGAGTTGGCTTATAGGTTGTTCGGTCCTTACGACGACAGTGTGGGCGAGGAAGTAGTGGCGTAGCCTCCTGGCCGTGGTAACGAGGGGCCAGGGCAACTTTCTCTATTTGCTGATACCTGAGCTCGAGGCCTTGGAGGGCTTTACTCGTGAAGTAAATTGGTTTTTGTCCGTCCGGGGTTTCCCGAATGAGGACGGCGCTGACTGCTTCACTCGTGATCGCGAGATACAAGAAAAGTGTTTCCCTGCTCTCAGGCCGTGAGAGGACCGGGGGTTGCGATAAGACTTGTTTTAGGTGGAAAGAGAGCGTGCTCGCATTCTTCGCTCCATTCAAACTCCACTTTTTGTCGAAGAAGTTAGAAAAATGGGAGTGTGTACTGGGCCGACTTGGCGACGAAGCGGGAGAGGGCGGTGAGCATCCCATTCAATGATTGTATTGACTTCTTTGAGTCCGGAGTAGGGATCTCGGAAAAAGCTCTACACTTGTCGGGGTTAGCTTCGATTCCTCGCTCTGTGAGGTAGTAACCGAGGAACTTACCTGCCCGAACGCCGAAGGTGCATTTGTCGGGATTGAACCTCATGCGACACCTCCTCGCTGTGTCGAACACTTTCTTGAGGTGTGCGGCATGGTCGACTTCTTCCGCAGATTTGACGATCATGTCGTCCATGTAGACCTCGAGCATGTCGCCGATTTCAGCCTGGAAAACCTTGTTCATCATCCGTTGGTAGGTCGCACCGGCGTTCTTCAGGCCGAAAGGCATTACGTTGTAGTAGCAATTGCCGACTCGGTCATGAAAGTCGTGTGCTATTTGTCGACCTTGTCCATGGGAATTTTTTTGTATCCCGAGTATGCGTCCATGAAGGATAATAGTTTGTAACCTGCAGAATTGTCGACCAGCTGGTCGATGTTAGGCAAAGGATAGCAATCTTTCGGGCAAGCCCGGTTAAGATCAGTATAATCAACACACATCCTCCATTTTCCATTATTCTTTTTGACGAGTACAACGTTGGACAGCCAGGTTGTGTTACCTGGCCTCCGAAATAAAATTTGCCTCTAGGAGGTCTTTTATAGCTTTTTCAGCAGCCTCTGCTTTTTCGGGAGACTGCTTACGCCTACGTTGAGCTATGGCCCTAGCGGCCGGATCTACTGCGAGCTGATGGCAAGCCACCTCGGGGTCGAGGCCAAGCATCTCGGAGGCGCTCCATGCGAAGAGATCAGCGTTCTCCCTTAGACATGCCTTCAGCTGCTCCTTCGCCAGGCCGGGGATCCCGGTGCCAATCTTCACGTTACGGTCTAGATCGTCCCCAAGGACCATGAGCTCAAAGTCTCCGTCTGGGATGGGGCGCGTTGGGTGGAGAGGCCGCCCGTTGTTTTTTGCCTGGTGGTCGAGGTCTTCTGCCCCGTCTTCATCGGGTTCGCCCGGGAACCTGCTGTCGAGTTCGACCACGTTGACGCGCGGGAGAGGTACCTGTTCGGCGTCCAGGGGTGGCTTGGCCACGGTCTTGGGTTTGATGCCGATGGAACTCATGCCTTTGATGGCGGTGTCGAAGCATCTTCTGGCCGCGTCTATGTCCCCATGCATCGTCACTACTCGTCCCCTGGCCGTGTAGTACTTCATTGAGGTGGACCGTTGATGGTACCCGCCGTAAGCTCGGCTAGGGTGGTTCTCCCGAGGATGCAGTTGTAAAGGGATGGATATTCGACCACCAGGAAGCGGGTCTTCACCTATCGGGCTGTGTCTTCGGCCCCGAATGTGACCATCAGCTCAACGTAGCCCCATGGTCGGGTGGTGGTTCTGTTGAATCCCTGCAGGTCTGAGCCAACGTATGGGGTCAGATGTCTCTTGTCGAGTTAGAGAGTCCCGAAAAGGTGAGCGTACATGATGTCGACCGAGCTGCCCTGGTCAACAAGGATCCTTCGAACGTCAAAATTCGCCATCTGGGCCCTGACCAGGAGGGGGATAGTGGCGTTGGGCGCTCCTCTGGGGAGCTCCTCGAGATAGAAGGTGATAGGGTTTGAGTTCCCTCGCACCTTCTCGAGAGTGGTTGTCTTCGTCGACGTTCCTGATTCCAGTTCATCAAATTTCCTCTTGATCAACCCGACGAACAACTTCTCGTAACCACCCCTGGAGATGACCATTGCCTTGGGGAAGCCTTCCCAGGTGCTACGGGCAGCGACGGGGTCCTCGTGGGGGAAGGTTGCCCACATGTTGCGAATTGCTTCTTGGCCTTCAACGATTACGGGGACAAAGAAATCTTCGGGTCGAGTGCAACTGAGGGCGACCTGAAGCCGACTCTCGTCGGGAGGAGGTGTCGTATCCTCGACGTTCTGGGCTTCCCGGGAGCTGAGACGAGGAGTATCATTCTTCTGGGCGTATTTCTTCAAGTGTCCTTCCTTGATGAGGATTTCAATTGCATCCTTGAGATGGATGGAGTCTTTTGTGACATGCCCGTGGCTCGGGTGGAACCTGCAGTACTTTGACTTATCAGTGTTTGATTTGGGAGTAGTCGGCTTCGAAAAACGGACACCTCCTTTTAGAAATTATGAGTTCTGGCACTCAGAAAGGATTCGCGCGCGGGGAGCGTTGAGCGGGGTGTATTCCGTGAACCGGCTAGCTGGTCCGCGCGGTTCACGAGGATCACGGGGGCGATTTTCTTTCTTTCTTTCTCCTCCTCGTCGGGGAGGAGAGTCTTCATCTTTGTGGCCGCGGGGGCCTTCCTTGCGTCTCGACTCAAGGGCGATCTGCGCTGCCTCCAACTCCTCGAGCTCGATGTACGACTGAGCCCGTTGGAGGAGGTCCTCCAGACGGTGGGGTCTGCGGAGGCATACGGACTTGGCAAAATCAGATCCAAAACATAGTCCATGGATGATCAAATACTTCTTCATACCGTCGGTCGTATGGACCTCGACAGCTTCTCTGTTGAATCTCTCAATGTAGTTCCAGAGAGATTCGTTCTTCCCCTGGAAGATGCTCTCTAGGGCAGCCTCCGTCTTCGGGTGTCGACGAGATGCAGTAAAGTGTTTGGTGAAGCGTTATCTTAGTTGCTTCCAGGATGTGATCGACCCGGGTGCCAGACCCTTGTACCATGTCATGGTGCCCTTCCGCAAGGTGGTGCGGAAAAGCCTGCACTTAATGGCTCCCCTGATGTTTCTGAAGTCGAGCATGGCTTCGAAACTTTCGACGTGATCGTCGGGGTCGGCCAGACCGTCGTAGGTCCCCAGTGGTGTGGGTTTCTCCATGTCCACAGGAATTGGGGCGTTCATGATCTCCCACGACAGAGGGGTCCTCTGGTCGTCGTCGTCGCTTCTGGCCTGGGATCTCGAAGGGGACCGGTGATGCTGTGGAGGGGAATTCCTCGAACGGTTCCTCGGTCTCTCCTCGGGGGTTATTGGACTTCTTGGTAGTTGCGGAGGGCCTGGGTTCCTTCCGAGGCGGGGAGCGATGGCGCTTTTGGGAGATCTCCAGCTGGGGGCGTTCAAGGCATAGACGACGGCCCTCGCGCACCGGCGAGGGGGTTCGAGATTCTTCTGATGGAGTCCTTCGCGGGGAAGGGGAGCGGCGAGGTGAGGGTGGACGACGATGTCTTCGCAGGGAAGATCGCCTTGTCCGCCCTTGTTCTAGTGCTTCAATTCTGGTATTCTGGTGTGCTATCAGCTGATTGGTCTGATTGATCAAGGCAAATAGGGCCACGGTGCTCGCATCTGCATTGGGCGGAGGAGCAACTGGCTAAAAGACGGCTTGTTGGTCGTCCTGCTGGGCAGCATCGTAAGCCGTGTCTTGGGAGTCTGGGGAGTCGGTCTGCCCGTCTCTCACGTCGCCCTCTTCGACGTGGAGGGCAGCAGCGTCTTCACGGTGGTTCCCGTTCTCGAGTTGCGTGAGGACGGTGTCCAGAACTTTGTTAGCAGACGGGTTGTTGGCCATGCTGGTGATGAAAGAGAGGATTGCTTTTGTTTATCGGAGGAAAATGGGGAAGCAAGGTTTCCCACAGACGGCGCCACTGATTGTACCTGGATTAGACAGTATTTGGTGGCCAGCAATGTCTTGTGGACTTCAGCTCCAGTGAGGTTGAAAGACGGTTGGGGGTGTACCTGCAAGGTACTCCGACGCTCAAGTAAGGCAAAGGTCAAGTAAAAGCAAGTACAAGGTTAGAGTGTAAAAGAATGTGTAACCTGACCCTCTCAAGTGAGAGGGTATTTATAGAGAGCCCCCAACGCGGGGCCAACAGTCACTAGCACTGGGCTGGATTGCCAGGCCCAATCCAAGTAACTGCCAGGGCTTACGTGGCGTAGTGAAGACCAGCACGTGGTCTTCGCTATGGGGTAACCGTTCCTAGATCTCCGGAATTAGGGCAGAACGATTCCATCGGGAGTGGATGGTTACATAAGAACGTGTCCTCGCGGGGAGGAGTCTTGCGTGTTGGGGAGAGACGTGTCCTCGCGGGGAGGAACTTATGTGCAGGAGGAGAAGACTCCTCGGGGGAGGAGAACCTGAGTGTCGGGGAGGAGCGAGGCCGGGGAGGCTTAGCGCCCTGCCCGATGCTCTATACCGTGCGTGTGCCTGACAATGTTGAGCTAAGAGGCCCTTGTTGGGCCATCCCGGGACGTGTGAGTTGGGCCTGCTCGATTGAGGGGAAGGCCCCGGCCTAGTCCAGAACACTTACCATTTCCAATAGTTCTGGAGCCAATAATTCTTCCTTTCTGATTTCCTACGAAACCAACGACACCTCCAGGCTTAAGTTTCAGATCTTGGAACATATGCCTTTCTCCCGTCATGTGTCGCGAGCATCCACTATCCAGGTACCATGACTGGTGTTTCAATGGTGCCATTAAGGATGTCTGTAACATAAATTATCTTATTCTTAGGTACCCATTTTGTGGGTCCTTTCACATTAGTTTTTCAAGAGATTTTGACACCTTTGGACTTCCTTATATTGGAATAATAGTGTGGAATTTGTGCATAGTGTTTAAGTTTGGGAGTTTTTTTTAGTGTCTGTGGTTGTGTAGTGATAGATTTTGAACCTTTTTGTTCAGAACATTTCAAGGTAGTGCCAGAGGGCACAAAATGTTTGGACAGAGGTATTATCATGATACTCTTGGTCTCATCATATGGATGTGATGGTCCTGAATATCCCAGACCTCTGTTACCATTTCTGCTGACTCCATAGATTATTGAAGCCATTTTGCTTCTGTCTATGCTCTTAGCGATAAAGTGTTGGAAAGCTTTATCATACTTGGCTACTTCATTAGTATTGGTTATGTTAGAGGTGATTTCTTCTTCTAACCTAGACGTTTTACTTTTTAATGTAGTATTTGAATTTTCTAGTGAAAGTAGTTTTTCATTTAATTCAAAGATGGTTTGTTTGCTTTCAGTAAGATCTTCTAAAGGAACCACAAGAGTCTTTTTCAGAGTTTTGTGTTTTCTTCGAAGAGTTTGATATCTTTCCATAAGTTCATATAATCCTATTTCAAGTTCAGAGCGAGACAGAGAAGAAAGTACCCTCTCTTTCGTCGTCAGAATCTGAAGGTTCTCCTTCTGATAGAGCATCAGTGGTTTTAGCCATGAATGCTACGTTAGCACGTTCTCCATCAGAATCATCTTCGGACTCTGAATCATCCCAAGTTGCCATAAGACCCTTTTTAGTTTTCTTGGGTCTTTCATCTTTCTTAACCTTTGGACAGTCATTTTTGATATGTCCAGGTTCCTTGCATTCAAAGCATGTAACGTGTCTTCCATAAGTTCTCCTTTGACCATATGTAGACTCAGATCTTCTTTTTGGTCCTCTGAACTTGTTTCTTCTATATTTCCATAGTTGACTGGTTTTTCTTGATTTGAGAGACATGTCATCTTCGTCTGATTCTTCTTCAGATTCTTCCACTTCCTCCTCTGCTTGATACGCCTTTTTCTTTTCAAATTTAGATTTTGTAGCAATGGATTTGCTTTTCTTTAGGGTTCATCTTCTTGGAGCTCAATTTCATGACTTCTTAAAGAACTGATTAGTTCCTCAAGACTTATACTATTCAGATCCTTTGTTAGTTTCAAGGCAGTCACTATTGGTTTCCACTTGACAGGTAAACTTCTGATAATTTTCTTGACATGATCAGTAGTAGAATAGCCTTTGTCCAGAACTCTGAGTTCTGCAACAAGCATCTGAAATCTTGAGAACATGGTTTCCACAGATTCATCATCTTCCATCTTGAAGACTTCATATTTTTGAATTAATGCAAGAGCCTTCGTCTCCGTGACTTGAGCATTGCCTTCGTGAGTCATACGAAGAGAGTCAAAGATGGACTTTGCAGTTTCTTTGTTTGTAATTTTCTCATATTCTGTATAAGAAATTGCGTTTAACAGAATCGTTCTTGCTCTGTGATGATTTTTGTAAGTTTTCTTCTGCGCATCTGTAAATGCACTTCTATCAATCTTTTTGCCTGCAGAATCTACAGGATGACTATAGCCATCAACTACCATATCCCATAGATCTAAGTCAAACGACAAAAAGTAACTTTCAATTCTATCTTTCCAATAGTCAAATTTTTCTCCATCAAAGATAAGAGGTTTTGCACTATAAGAATCTCTTTCATTTACAATAACACTTGTCTCAGCATTTGGTATAGACATTGTTTTTCACACTTAGATTGGTACTGAACACTGTTAAGTGCTTAATAAAAATTCAACCTTTTTATCACCTCAGAACTGGAGCTCTGATGCCAATTGAAGGTGTGAAAAACACAAGAAAGGGGGGGTTTGAATTGGTTATTCAAAATAAAATTGTTTCTTTTAGGAAAACTTATTTTTATAAGACTCTTTCGTTTATCAATAAAAACCTTTCTGAATCACAACAAGATAACACGTTATGTTTATACTAGTTCACTTGAGAAACACTCAAGTTAGTCTAGTCCAACCGCCAAGGTGATTTCGCCTCTCTCAACGGGGTCTTAATCCACTATTCAATCAAAACAGTACAATACACTAGCCAAAACGCTGGTGACTAACACAACCTCTAAAACTCTCAAGTTTTAGACTTCTCAAGTAATACAACCTCACAGGTCTTACTCAAGGAACAACCTCTAAGACTACACGTCCTAGACTTCTCAAGAAATACAACCACACGGTCTTTCTCAAGGAACACAAACCTAAGTTTGAATAAATTTCATTTACAAACAAGTGCTTCTATACAAGCTGATAATGTAAACAAGTTTCGACCAGAATGACTAAAGAAAGATTTCAGTTAGAAAGAGTATTGCAGTAGCGTTCGTGTGTATCTTTCTTCAAGTTTTTTGCTTCCTTTTATAGCCGTGTAGAAAGAGCCGTTGAAATGTAATCATGATAGCTAAACTAGGCTGGCGGCTAGAAGCGTGAGGATAGATAAAAACTTTTGCGTGGTGCGCGTCCTGTTTTTGTCAGAATATCTTTGATTGTACCGTTGCACTGTTACCAAGATATTTTCGCTTTGTATTGAGGTACATTTGTACTAAGTAGCTTTGTCTTCTTGGCTTCTCAACTTCAGAGGCTTTTTACGAGCATGAGTAAGAAGGGAAAACATCGCTCGGTTTCTGAGATTTTCAAGTCTTCGAATCTTCAGAGCAGCGTCTTCAGAGTCTTCACCACTTGGTCTTCAGAACCTTGTTCGCTTGGTGCGTTGTCTTCATATCTTCCGAGGCTTCTGATAGTATTTGGTTGAAGCATGAGTAGAGACTTGATTTAGGTCTTTAGAACCATGATCAGAGAGCTTAAGTCTTCAGCATCTGGACTTTGTTCGATCAGAACTTATGTCTTCAGATCTTCAGAACTCGTTCTGTTTTCCTTTTGTATCAGATTCTTGAGAGCTTCTTATTATCTTAAAATGAGTTCTACTTTTCAAGAGTATAGGCGAAGTATTTTTCTTTAAGCATTGTGTTCGCGCCAATTTACGGAAGCATAACCTGTTTGTTAAGTTCTCACAAATAACAAACATTAGTTGTACAAAATTGTTCATACACAAATACTCATTTGATATCATCAAAACTTAGAGATAAAATTGCAGAACCAAATCTTGTTCTCACACTATACATAGCTATTCTTGATCTAGCTAAATGTGTAGAATTTCTTGGCTACAATCTTAGGCATGGTTCGTCACTAAAGATGAAGTGTTAGAAGTAATGTATATTCAGTAATAGTATTAGTTTTGTTAAGTTTAACCTAACTACTGTAGGTTAGTATTTTCACTTACGTGGCATTATTGTTTATGTATATAAACTAAAAGTTGTAATCATTTTCACAGTAACCGTCTTGTAAGAGTAGTAGAAGTTTGTTATTCAATTCTCTCTCTTCTTCCATCTTCATCTTCTTTATCCTGTGTACCAACAATTGGTATCTAGAGCTCCAATTCAGATCCACAGGGAAACACGAGTGAACGGTGAGCCGTTGTGTGATTGATTTCGTTTCTTGAATTTGTGTTGAATTTTTGATCGGAATCATAACAGAATCACGTTTCTTGATTCTGCGGGATCGGGAAACACTAGTTTTTGGTGAGATCTTAGTGAATTGCACAAGGTTGAAGATGAACGGAAACAGTAATCTGAGTACTTAGCTTCTATTGTTCGATGGCAAGAACCAGAATCGGTGGAAAATTCATATGTGTGTGTTGTTTGGCGCTCTGGTCTCATCAACTACAGTACGTTCTAGTTGCACTTCCGGCAAATGCAACAGATGCACAGAGGAATGTTCAACGTGATCTGAGGAAGAAGGATGAAAAGGTGTTGTTCTACATCCATTAATGTGTGAATGCGAACATGTTTGAGAAGATCGCTGATTTGACGACGATGAAGGTTGCGTGGGACACACTGGTATGGTGCTACGGTGGTGATGCATCAGTGAAGAAGGTGAAGCTTTAGTCTGTACGTAAGCAGTATGAGAATCTCAGCATGAAGAATAATGAGAAGGTACCTGACTACATCTCCACAGTGATTTTGATCACAAATGAGATGAAGTCGTGTGGAGAAACTCTCTTTGAAGAAAAGATCATTGAGAAGGTACTTAGATTTCTTACTCCTCAGTTGATTGCATTGTTGTAGCAATTAAATATTCTAAGGATCTTAGCACCATGAGAATTGAAGAGCTGCAAAGTAGTCTAGAGGCACAAGAGTTGCGTCTGACTAAGAGAAACTCTGAAATGGAGGTAGAGCAACAGGCTTTGAAAGCACCTTCTAGTAAGAAATATCAGAAGCAGTCTTGGTCAGCCAAGAAGAAATCTGATTGTGTTCAGAAGTCAGAAACCTCAACTTCTGAAAGGAGGAAGAGTGCTCAGAAGGGGAATAAGAAGTATGATAAGAGGAAGGTTCAGTGCTAATGTTGCAAGAAGTTTGACCACTTTACTGCTGATTGTTTGTCAAACAAGGAAAGGAAGTCAGAAGAAGCAAACATAGCCAGAAAAGATTGTGATGATGAACCTATGCTATTGATGGCTTTTGAATCTGATGGTGTGTATTTGGCAAACTGATGGTATATGGGCATTGGCTGCTCAAATCACCTAACTGGAAACAAAAAAATGACTGGTTGATTTTGACTCTAAAAAGAGGACATAGATCAGATGTGCCGATGATAAATACCTAAACACTGAAGGTATGGGAAATGTCAAAGTCAAGGTGAAGAATGGTAAAACTCTCATGATCAAGCATGTTTGGTATGTCCTGCCATGAAGAGCAATCTGATGAGTGTAGGTTAACTCATTGAGAAAGGTTTCTCAGTTTCTATGAAGAACAATCTCCTAAAGTTGTATGATTCTGATCAGAAGCTGATTATGCAATTCGAACAGCGAAGCAACAGAATATTCAAGATGAATGTGGAAACAGCTGAAACTAAATGCCTTAGTACAGAAGGCGCTGAAGATGACAATGAACAGTGTCACAAGAGATTAAAATAAAAATTGAATTTGGTCGGTGAGATAATTCAACTAAAACATATTACTTTAGTTAAATGAGTTTAGCCCACTAGTCTAAGGTTCAATTGTAACAAAAATATTTATTTATAATTATGCATTAATTTAAAATTATGCATAAATGTAAATAAATTGTTGTTATTTATAAATTAACGATTTCTTTTAAAGTTAACCACATGTCTTAAATAATTCTTGATTATATATATATATATATATATATATATATATATATATATATATATATATATATATATATATATATATATATATATATTTATATTTGTAATTATTATTCTTAATATTTTATAACACTAACTAAAATATAGTCATTCAAAAATAAAAATAAAATATTGATAAAAAAAAAAAAAATCTCCATAATTTAAGACTCATTTACATTTTTTGTTTTAAATATCACCCTACAGTTATCTCCTCTATTTTAAAGAATCAATCTCTCCATTATCTCAGTGAATTTCTTAACGCATCATATATGTTTTTACTACACTACACGGATTTTCACAAATGCCTCCTATTTTTAAAGATGCATCTCCGGACGCATCAAAAGACCAGTTAATGTTAAAATATTCTAGAGATGCATCTCCGAAACAATTTGGAGGTTAAGTCGCGCCATACTCTTTTCCTTCCTCATTTTTCCTTTGTACTCAAACTCAACTCAATCTCTCTCAAACTATACCAAGTCAAAATTCATTCAACAAGGCTCAAGAAAATTCAAGGAAACATCAATCTTCATCTGTAACATCATCCAACTTCATCAAAAATATTAATTTCTTGTAAGTTTTTCGAATTTTCGATAAATGTTTGAGTTTTGATGTAAATGAGTATAAATCAATTATTAGGGTTAGAAATTAGTATAAATCACATTTAATATAGTTTAGTGATAATGTATTAGTTGTTTGTTGATAGAAAATGATGATCAATTTTTTTTTTCATAAGCTTGCATGTGGCACATTACGCGATTGACGCAACTTCTAAGTTGTAGAAAATTCTAGAGACGCATCTCCGAAATTTTTAAACGTTTAATTTTCTGTAGGAAATTCTGGAGATGCATCTCCGAAATTTTTCAACGTTTTAGTTTGTCCCAAATCCTGAGATGCATCTCCGGAATTTCCTGCAGTAATTTTTTTCTTGCTTGTGTGTTGTTTGTCTGAACTAATGGTATGACTTACTTTAACTTACATGCATAATGGCAGATAAACATGACAGACTGAGGTATGGCAAGGTTACTCAACATGCATCTGTTCTGTCGGAGAAGAGCTAGCAGATTCTGGAGGCTTCATGTCCCTCTAGTCAGTCAGAGTCATCTACTTATGGGGCTCGTGCTTTTCCTCAGGCCACTCCATCTTCTTCTTCCCGTAGGAGATGAGATTCACCATCTGACGCATCACTTCCCCATCCTCCCGTAAGCATCAGGTTTCACCAGTGCCACCTCCTAAGGACGATGTTGTTGATCCAGTATCACCTCCTACTGATGATACTACTGATCCAGTGCCACCTTCATAGGGTGAGGCTGTTGCAGATGATGAGTCAGAGGCTTTTGAAGGAGGTCTAGTTGATTTTTCCTTACTACCTCTGTATCCAGACCATAATGCCAGGCATATATTGGATGGATAGGTAGCATTTGTTGGATTCTTTATTTATTTTAACGTAATTTTTAATTTCTGACATTTATTATTCTTGACAAATTTCATAAGCGTAATCCACAGAAGTTTCTTAACCACGGGAGAAAGATTGTCGCCTTGCCTCAACAGAAGGAGGATTGCTTTCAGTTGTTTTTGTCCTTATCTGGCTTGAAGGACTTGTGCATGACCGGTTACACTACAGTCAACCACGGGATGCTTAATGCATTCGTGGAGAGATGGCACTCAGAGACCTCGTCGTTTCATCTTCCGCATGGTGAGATGTCTATCACACTCGACGATGTCTCGTGTTTGCTACATCTTCCGATCAAGGAGATATTCCTAGATCATGAGAGGATTACCAAAGGCGAGGCACTCGAGATGATAGCAGGGTATCTTGGGGATGATCCAGGGGAGACGGAGAAGGAGGTGGATAAGACCAGGGGTGCTTATGCTAGATTTGAATTCCTAAATATGATATATGATGATGAGTTCTTTAGAGCACTTGAGGCTGATGGTGATGATGAGCAAGAGATGCTCTACAAATCGCATGCTTTGAGAGCATACCTGCTTCATTTGGTTGGCACTGTGATTTTTGTGAACAAGAGTGTCACTTATACAAACGTCGTCTACCTACGGTACTTCGTGGATCTCGAGCGGATCCATTAGTACAACTGGGGAGCGGCTTGCTTGGTCTACCTATATTCGAAGTTGAGAGAAGGTTGTATGTGAAAGACGAAGCAGGTCAAAGGCAGCGTGACACTATTAACGATAATAGTTATCGGTCTTTGAATATTTTTTTAATTTTCATTTCATATTTGCAAAGCCATTACCGATAATATGTGTGTTCCAAACTTTTTCTTTTTAGGCTTTGATCCTCCAGCACTTCCTTTGCATCTCTGGTTGAGCGAGTGTGCCTAATTACACTGAGGATTTGTCGTGTGCTATTGCTTTTATCTCACTCAGAGGGAACATGGTGGTCGAGCCTTTCAAAGTTTATTTTGACTGTTTGGTTGTTGAGAACATGAATTTTAACAACTATGTTAATCACCATCAGACGCGGCCATTTGACGAGATAGTACTATACTCTGGATGGTTGCCCTATGGATCGCGTCTCACTGCTCCTCATCTTCCCGAGCGCGTCATACGGTAGTTCGGCTACACTTAAAACATTCCCATACACTCTGTTGTCTTTGTAACAACCAAGGCCGAAGAGGGCAGAGAGTGGTTACATGTAACACCCGAGGGTGGCGGAGTAGTTGTCAGGGCACGAGGTATGATAATGAGACAATCCTAGCAGCTTCTAGTGATAAAAACGAAATCTCATCGAAATGAGAGGATTTTGAGGTTGTGCAGGTATGTGATTACATGGTTGAAGGAAGACTTATAAGGATTAATTGCTACTACTTATACCAACAAGATGCATCTTCTTTTCGGTAGCCTAACCAATAAGAACTCCACAGTTAAGCGTGCTTGACTTGAAGTAGTATTGGGATGGGTGACCTTCCGGGAAGTTTCTTGGAAAGCATATGAGTGAGGACAAAACATGTTGAAAAAGACTCGTGTTGGTTTGTGGGGTCAGTCGGTAATCCTGAAGGCGGTCTGGAGTGTTACAAATGGTATCAGAACCATACCTCTCCCAGTACAATGTGGTTCGAGGACAGCCAAGCGGAAGATGGTGGGAATGTAACACCTGAAGCCGGAGAGGGCGGAGAGTGGTAACATGTAACACCCAAGGGCGAGGGAATGTTTGTTCGTGCACGAGGCATGAATATGAGACACTCTTAGTAGCTTCTAGGGAAAAATTGAATTCACATCGGAAAGAGAGGGATCTTGAGGTTGTGCAGGGATGAGAATGCATGGTTGAAGGAATGCATATAAGGATTAATTGGTATTACTTATACCAACAAGATGCATCTTCTTTTCGGTTAGGAGCAATTTTAGGATTGGTGACCTTCTGGGAAGTTTCTCGGAAAGCATATGAGTGAGGACAAAACAAGCTGGAAAGACTCGTGTTAGTTTGTGGGGTCAGTAGGTAATTCTGAAGGTGGTCTGGGCGTTACAGTCTTTACTCCTCCTGTCTTGACATCTAGACAAATAGAGGACATGTTTGATGATTATGATAGTCATCTGGTACCGGAGGAGGCACGAACTATCATAGCTGAGAGTGATGGAGCTACGTCGAAGGGTACATCAGATGGTTCTTCAGGGTGTCACATCCGTACATGGTGCATGTTGCTCTAGAAAATCCGCCGAGACCTGCTCATCAGGAGATACTAGAGGAAGAACAAGCACACCTAGATCATACTGACGGTGTCTTGCCTAGGTGTCGTCGCATAATGGAGATTGCGCAGGCAGGCATTGACACAGGTATCTTCCCTGATGAGTCTGATGTCAGGCGGGTCTTAGATGCCATCATGACGTAGGCACAAGGGACATTGTTCTACTAGAGACATCGTCGGAGGACAGGGGGATTAATGGCCAAGGAGGTAGATTTGGCAAAGGAGGTAGATGAGAGGTTGTCAGACACACAGTAGTCTCTTATTATATAGTTATAGTACTATGGTCTCTACTTTATTTTGACGGTCTTACTACTTTATTGATCTCGATTGTACAATATTTTTGACATTTATTGGTATTTTATTTTTGTATGGCATTTTTGGTCCATCTAGAATTATGTACGTCTATTTCCGATTGTACGGTATACTTAATCTGAACACAGATAAACAACATATAACATGTAATACATGTTCTTATACGTTTCAGAAATATATCTCCGGATTATTCACAGAGATGCATCTCTGATACAATTCAAATGTAAATTACTTCTGAGTGGGATGTATTGAATGTTTTAAATTGTTCCGAAAATGCATCTCTAAAATATTTCAACGTTCATTCAGAATTTGATGCGTCCAGAGATACATCTCCATAAATTAAGGACATTTAAATAATTTTACATAGTATTTAAGAAGTATTAAAGGTACATTCAAAAATCCACTTATCTCAAACATATGTGACGTCCACCATCTCTCACCATTGCCCACAAACTTCTCATGTTCTCACTTTCTGTTGTTCACTTTATTTTCTGCAAATTACTTGTTACATTGAGTTGGTATATTTACTCTTGTAGGATTCTTGTGAAAAAATATTTTTTTTTTTAAACTAAAAAAATTAAATTAAAATATTCTATCATATCTAAAATGACAAGAATACAAGAGTTCAAACAATGTCCCTTCCATCTCGTCTCATCTCAACTCGTCTCAACTCTCTTTTCTAGAGAGAGAATCTCTCTTCCATCTCTAGAATTTCTAGGAAGCGGCGTGTTCTTTTCTTGTGGGTTTCTGTCTCCGTCCATCTTGGTCACAATGTTCCAGATTCATTAATGCTCATGCAATAGTTTTCTTTGCAGGATTCATCGAGTTGTTTGGTTCAAATTCCTAGTTTTCGAACTAGGGACCTTCACGCGGCGTTTCTCTGGGCAGTTATTGTTGTAGGGGTATTGCCGTGGGTATTGAAGAAGCTCGCCGTTTATCAAGGTTTTCTGGTTTTCTGTGTTTATGTCGTGGATTCCGGCCTCTAAGAAGGGGTTTCGTCATCTGTCTCAGAGGTGGGATATTTTTTCGAAGGTGAAGGATCTGGGGCTCGAAGGGGAGACTCTGTCTTCTATTTATTTCTCTGAATTTCCAAACAGGGTTAAATCAAAAGACGTTTTTGAGCTTTTTGGTTGCGAAGGGGAGATTGTCGAAGTGGTTATACCTCCGAAGTTGAATAAATTTGGGAAACGGTTTGGATTCGCTAGGTTCAGTAACATTGGTGACGCGCGGTTGTTGGTTTTGAGGCTGGACAAGATTCACATAGATGGTAGAAAGATTCACACCAATTCGCCCAGGTTTAGTAGGACGGGGAGGATGGAGGTAATGCAGGTTAGAGGGAGGAGTGATGGCCCTGTGGGTAGGTTCGTTTCGTAGGAAACGAATCCTGTTAGGGGCCTTAGCCGTCATGTTGGTTTTGGGGCAAGGACTTATGTGGAGGCTGTTAGGAGGGTGAGGGCAAACGTCATGGAGGAAGAGGAGATTTCGGTTCACTTTTCTTCTGATAAGGAGTTATTGAAGAGGTTGAAAAAGGCGTATGTGGGTTTTGTTTCTGAGGTGGGTACGACGTACAACGTTAAATCGGTTTTTGAGTCTGAAGGTTGTTTCTCAGTTAGTGTCATTCCGCTTGGCCCTAATATCTGTCTACTCGAGGAATCGGTGGAGGGTGGTCTTAAAGAATTAATGGAGGAGAGTGATCCTTGGTGGAAGAAATGGTTTTGGGTATTCAGGCCGTGGAGGGAGACTGATGTAGACGGTGACAGAGAGGTTTGGATTCGGGTCTATGGGATCCCCAGCCAAGCATGGCAGTTGGTGTTTTTTGAGAAGATAGCGAACTCGTTGGGGGAATTCATTTGTGTTGACGAGATCACTAAGGTTGGCAAGAATCAAGAAGTGTCTAGGATCAAGCTGAAGATTTCTTGCGTTTCTGTTATAAGGGACTCTTTGATTGTTTATATTGACTCGGTTAAGTTTACTCTAGTTTTGCACGAGGATTTTCAAGCCCTTTCGAGGACGGCTCCCTTTGTTTCCTCGTCGTCCTCTGGTTTTTGGGGCTCGGAGGGAGAGAATTTTGACGTTCTTAATGGGAGTTCTGATGATGAAGTAAGGAGCAGTTGGTTACAGACGGATGACGAGGGAGGTTCTCCGATTCTGAACGTTGGTGAAACGGTCGTTTCCGGAGAGGTGTTTCGAGAGGTGCATGGGTGTGTTCATGTTCCGGTGGAGAATTTTTCAGACGAAGCACTTCCAGGCAGTGGGGGGTACTTAGGTTGGAGAAAAGGAAGCCGATAATGGTGATGTGGCTGTTTCTTTTGACGGCGCGATTGCAGCTGTTAAAGGTGATTTTTGTTTTTCAAAGGGTGATGGCGTGTTTATCCGGGAAAGCGAACGTCTTGTCGCTTCTGAAAATTCTTTCGTGGCGTGTACTTTGGACAGAGGTTTGGTGGGTCCAGCGGTTGGTCTGATGGATAATAGTAATAAAGGTGGGAGTGGGGACGTTGATAAAAGGAAGGGAAGTAGAAGGAAAAAACTTTTGAAAAGCCTTAAACTAAAGCATATTTATGAGAATGGTGGGCCATCTTTGGGTAAGAGAAAAAGTATTAAAAAGTCTAAGGTAATGAAACAGAAGGGGATTAGTAGAGACGTAGGTGTGGGTGGTAGTAGGGGGAGTCTCTTTCGTCGTCCCAAGAGATTGAAACAGTTGGGGGCGGTGGTTTTCATGGAGAGGATTCGGCTTTTTCGAGCATAGAGAGGTGCAACCAAAGGATGTTAGATAATCTTAGTTCTAACATTGGAGGTAGGTTATGGAGAGCAATGGCTAATTTAGGAGTTTCGAACGGTGATCCTAGTAAAGATTTTGCTAATTTATTGGGTGACTTGGAGTGCGATGATAAAGAGGTATTGGCAGGAGGGAAGGCGACATTGTTTTAGTTTTAATGATTGTAGGATCATTGAATATAAGAGGGGGTGGTAGTAGCATCAAAAGAAGAAGGGTTTCTCTAATTATTTCAAAAGGCAAGGCGGATGTCTTTTTAATTCAAGAGACCAAATTGCAAAGTTTGTCGGATGGGGTGGCGAGGAGTTTTTGGGGGAGGGAAGTTGTTGATTTTTCTTTTGCTAATTCGGAAGGTTTATCTGGCGGTTTGATCATTCTATGGAAGGTAGGGTGATGGAGGTTTTGTGTAGCTTTAGAGGGAAGGGTTATTTGGGCATAAAAGTTTGTTGGAAAAATAAAGTGTATTATATTGTGAATGTTTATTCTCCTTGCTCGATCGGCGCTAAAAGAATTCTTTGGAGGAGTTTGTTGGATCTTATGAGGAGTCACACGGACGGTGATTGGCTGTTAGGAGGTGATTTTAATGCTGTGAAAAACCCTCACGAACGTCGTGGGAGAACAGCTTTCGGTTCGGGTTCGGAAAGTAGAGAGTTTGAGGATTTCATTTTCGAGAGCAAGTTAGTCGATCTTCCTTGTAAAGGGAAGAAATATTCTTGGTATGGTGGAGACGGTAAGGCTAAAAGTAGAATCGATCGATTCTTGGTTGCGGGTAGCATTATCAAGGAGTGGAATTTGGTTGGCCAACTCATTGGTTCGAGAGATATTTTGGATCATTGTCCGGTTTGGTTGATGTCGGATTGGGCGGATTGGGGCCCGAAACCTTTTAGAGTCAACAATAAGTGGTTCTCTAATAAAGATTTTGTTCCTTTTGTTGAGAAGGAGTGGAGTAAGATTGTGGTGGAGGGGAGGAGAGATTATGTTCTTAAGGAAAAATTACGTATTCTAACAGAGAGGTTAAAGTGGTGGAATCGTAACATTTTCGGGAAAATTGATTTAGAAGTGGAGGAGGATGTTAGAGTGTTGAATGAAGGAGATGACGAGGACGGGACGGTGGGGGCTCTTGCGGAGGAGGAGATTAAGCGGACAAAGATGTTGGCTAGTAGTAACTTTTGGTTGCACCTTAAGATTAAGGAAAATATGCTTATCCAAAAGTCGAGATTAAAGTGGTTGAATGATGGGGATTCCAATAGTAAATTTTTTCATAGGGTCTTGAAGGAGAGAAGAAGGAGGAGTTTTATTGGGCCTTTAGAGGGAGTAGACGGCTTGGTTGAAAAAGTGGAGGAGGTAAAGGAGTTTGTTTGGAATCATTTCGCTTCTACTTTTGTTGAACCGGATACGGCGAGGCCTACGTTGGGAGGTCTTTCTTTTAATAGTATTGGTGAGGAGGATAGAATTTTCCTCGAAGCGCCGTTTACGGAAAAGGAGATTAAGGAAGCGGTGTGGAGTTGTGGAGGGGATAAGAGCCCGGCTCCGGACAGTTATTCTTTTGTTTTTATCAAGAATTGTTGGAATTTTATGAAAGAGGACTTCATTAGTTGCTTCAATAGTTTCCATTCTAGTGCCATGTTGTCTAAAACTTTAGTTTCTTCCTTTTGGACTTTGGTTCCGAAGTCTCCTAATCCTTTGAACTTGGGCTGTTATAGGCCTATTTGCTTGGTGGGGTGTGTATATAAGGCGTTATCCAAGCTATTGGCGGGAAGATTAAAGGTTGTGTTAAATTCGGTTATCTCTAATTGTCAAAGTGCCTTTGTTCCGGGAAGACAATTATTAGATGGTGTGTTGGTGGCTAACGAATTGGTGGATTTTGCTAAAAAGGAAGATAGAGGGTGCTTGTTATTCAAAGTTGATTTTGAAAAAGCCTATGATAAGGTTGGTTGGAATTTTCTTAGATTTATGTTAAGGAAGATGGGCTTTGGGGAGGTTTGGATGGGATGGATGGAGGCCTTAATTTTCTCTAGTAAGATGTCGGTGTTAGTCAACGGTAGTCCTACGAAAAAATTCACGGTTGAAAGAGGTTTGCGCCAAGGGGACCCTCTCTCTCCTTTTTTGTTCGTCATTGTGGCGGAGGGATTGAGGGGTTTAGTGAGTAAGGCGGTGGAGATTGGAGATTTTAAGGGTTTTAAGTTTAATGAGAGTTGTTTTGTCGATATCCTTCAATTTGCGGATGATACTTTATTGGTTGGTGATGGGAGTTGGAACCGCATTTGGGCTATCAAGTCGGTTTTGAGGGCTTTCGAGTTGGTGTCCGGTTTAGGCATAAATTTTCACAAGAGTAAAATCATTGGGATTAATATTAGTCCTCATTTTTTGGAGGTGGCTTCTTCTTTCCTTTCTTGTAGAAGGGAGGATAGCAATTTCGTCTTTCTCGGTATTCCGATTAGTTGGGAAAATAATCGTGAAGCTTTGTGGTCGGATTTGATTTCAAAATTGAGAAGGAGGCTTTTTGGGTGAAAAAATAGGTTTCTTAGTTTTGGTGGGAGGTTAACTTTGCTAAAGTCGGTTCTTTCTAGCCTATCCATTTTTACCCTCTCTTTTTATAAAGCTCCGGCGAAAGTTATTCAAAAAATCTCGAGAATTCAAAGTTGTTTCCTTTGGGGAGGTTCGGGGGAGATGAGGAAAATTCATTGGGTTAGTTGGAAGGAGGTGTGCCTTCCTTGCAATAAAGGAGGTCTTGGTATTAGAAGAGTGGATGATCTCAACGTGGACCTCCTTAACAAGTGGAGATGGAGAATCCTTCTGGAATCGGAAGCTCTTTGGTATAATGTTCTTAAGGCTCGTTACGGCGACATTAATTTGAAGGTGGTCGGATCCGGTATTTCTAAGCTTAAGGGTGCTAAAGAGTCTTTTTGGTGGAGAGACATTCTTAGGTTGGATAATGGTATCTCGGATAATTCTTTTATTTCCAATTGTTGTTTTACTATTGGTAATGGTTTTACTACATCTTTTTGGTTTTCTAAGTGGATTGGTGATTTATGCCTTAAAGATAAATTTCCTTCTCTTTTCCATGAGTCTAAATTAAAAGAGGTGGGAGTTGCTTGTATGGGTTATTGGTTTAGTGACAGGTGGAGGTGGGGTGATTTGGGTCTGGGGGCGGCTGGTTTTGATGCAGGTGGTTCGGTGGAAGCTGGCATTAGCGGTTCTGGTGGTGGTTTGTTGCAGTCTGCAGCGCAGCAGCTGGTTGATACCGCTGGGTTGGCGGAAAACGTTGGTGCGGGTCTGCTGCAGCAGTTGCGGCTGCTCTCTCCTGAGGCTAACTCGCGGCAGCAGCTGTTCGCCCTTATTGAGCAGGCTGGCCCGAGTTTGGTCGACCCTGATTTAATTACTTGGACTCCTTGCCCGAGCGACGGTTATTCGGTAAGGAGTTTTTATGATATTCTCACCCGGTCGAGGACTCCTTTTGGGCCTAGTAATATTTACGACGAAGTCTTCTCTTTGTTATGGAGGATGGTTGTGCCTTTGAAAATCAAAGCTTTCGGGTGGAGGTGCTTCATCAATAGACTTCCCACGAAAGATTCTCTCGCTATCCGTGGGTGTTCTTTTCCGGGTGGTGGGTTGGATTGTGTTCTTTGTTCTAATCATAGGGAGACGGTGTCGCACATCTTGTTAAGTTGTAATGTGGCGGCTTTGGTTTGGAAGGAGTTGGCGGCTTGGATTGGTTTTGAGGATTTTTCCTCGTCTAACATTAATCATAGTTTTCTTAAATGGTATTTATTTTGTAAAAAGAATAGGGTGAGGAAAGGTAGAGAAGGATGCATATGGTTGGCCACGATTTGGTATTTGTGGACGTTGAGAAACAGAATTATTTTTAGGCATACTAATTGGACCGTCTTGGATGCGGTTTGGGATATCAAAGCTTTAATTTGGAGATGGTCTTTCATCGGAAAAATTACTCTGATCAAATACGGCTTTTATGAATTTAGCAAGTTTCCCTTATTTTATCTTTCGTAAGAGTATTTGGCTTGTAATTTTCTTTTTTGTCGAGCGTGGTCTCGGTTTTTTTGTAAGCAGGTTCGAGAATCCTTTGTTCTCGCGTTTATAATATTTCTTGCTTATTGAAAAAAAAAACAAGAGTTCAAACAAAATAGACAACCATAACCTGAATAAACAAAATAACTAACAAATCAAATCAAGGTGAAAATTTAATACAAAGATGTGTATGAGTCCACCACATATTACATCATAATTAAAACACGGTTTCTTAGCCTTGCGTCGCCATCAAACATAGCCTGAACAAACAAAACATAACAAATCAAGTCAAGGTGAAAACGTAATACAAAGAAGATGAGTCCATCACACATAACATCCTTAATGCAAAGAAAACACATAAACCAATGACTTGGGAATAAAAAATTTGTTGTAAGTTTCCATGTAAAAATTCACATGTTTTTAAGAAAATACTAGTGTTCTGCCATTAAACATTAAACATTCAGAAATCAGAACTACCAACAAAATTGAAAAATGTATTTGTTCCCAGACAACAATAGAAAAATATTGTCTTGTAGAAAGCTATGTTACAGATAAATTATTCATTAGTCAAAATTTTTCCACGAATCAAAGCTACTTTACGGATAAACTAAGCACCAAAACAAGGCACTTCACATGAACTTGCTTGGATTGCCAAAAAAAAATTCCTTGCAAGGGCTATCCTGATTGATGAAAACATTGAAATGAAATGGCAGAAACTGTAGTGTCATTTGTTTTAGAAGAACTCTGCCAATTTGTAAAAGAAGAAAGAATTTCGGTAGCAGGGATTGAAAGAGACTTCAATGACATCAAAGATGAACTTGAGAGCATCCAAGCCTTCCTCAAGGATGCAGACACAAAGGCTGATGATGATGGTGGTGGAGGAGGATCCAATGGAGTCAAAACATGGGTGAAGCAGGTGAGAGAAGCGTCTTTTCGCATAGAAGATGTGATTGATGAGTATAACATGTATGAAGCACAAAGAGTCAACCATTCTATATTCAGATCTGCACTCCAAATGATTCCTGGTTTGATCAAAACCATGAATCCGCATCACCAGATTGCTTCTGAGATTCAAGACATCGTGTTATCACTTGGTAAAATCAAAGAAAGAAGTACAAGGTTTGAGTTTCGGTCTGAAAGTGGATCAGGAAGTAATTCTAGAGGGACTAAAGCTCCTAGAATTGGTGACCCTCGAATGGCTCCTTATTTCATTGAAGAGACTCAAGTTGTAGGGTTTGAGTCCCCAAGAGATGAATTGGTTAGTTGCTTGGTGGGGGGAAACAATGAGCTCATGTTGGTTTCTGTGGTTGGCATGGGAGGACTCGGGAAAACCACTCTCGCTAAGCATGTTTTTGATAACCAGCTAGTGAAAAGAAACTTTGATTGTAGATCTTTCATCACAGTTTCTCAATCATACACTATCAGAGAGTTGTTGACAGATATGGTAAAGAAATTTTGCAAGGACAACAACGAGCCTATTCCAAAGGGTCTGCTGAAGATGGACGACGAAACATTGATTACTCATGTGAGACAATACCTTGAGTCAAAGAGGTACTTAGTGTTTTTCGATGATGTTTGGAAAGAAAACTTTTCTGATGAGATTGAACATGCCTTAATTAGTAATAACAAAGGAAGTAGAATTATTGTGACCACTAGAATGATGCATGTAGCTGAATATTTTAAGAAATCTTTTCCTGTTCATGTTCACAAGCTACAACCTTTGCCTCCAAACAAAGCATGGGAACTGTTTTGCAACAAGGCATTTAGAGGGCAGTGTCCAACAGAACTTGAGGATGTGACCGAAGAAATTGTTCAAAAGTGTGGAGGGCTGCCGCTAGCAATTGTGGCCATCGGTGGTCTTTTGTCAACAAAAGCCAAAACCATTTTTGAGTGGGAAAAGGTGAGTCGAAATCTGAGAATGGAGTTAGATCGCAATGTGCATTTGACTAGTCTAGTCAAGATTTTATCTCTTAGTTATGATGACTTGCCTTACCATTTGAAATCATGCATGCTATATTTTGGTATATATCCTGAGGACTATCCAATCTATAGGAAGAGACTTACTAGGCAATGGATGGCTGAAGGGTTTGTTAGGCATGAGGATAGAAGAACCTTGGAGGAAGTTGCTGAAGAGTACCTGACAGAGTTGATACAAAGAAGTTTGGTTAACGTTTTCAAAGTTGGCTTAAATGGGAGAGTCAAAATTTGCCAAGTTCATGATTTGTTGCGTGAAGTGATCATTAGAAAAATAAAAGATTTAAGTTTTTGTCATTTGTACCATAAAGATGATGAACAAGTCACTGTTGGAATAACTAGACGCTTTTCTATAGCAGCTATCTCCAACAATGATTTGAGAAACACTAGTAGCTTAGGAATTCGTGCTATATTTGTTTTCGACAAAGGTGAATTTCCTAAACATTTCATACATGGATTATCTGCAAAGTTCAAACTTTTGAAAGTGCTTGATTTTCAGAATTCTTTGTTGAAATCTATCCCTGATAACTTGGGGAATCTTTTCCATCTAAGGTACTTGAACCTGAGTTTTACAAAAGTTACCGCTCTTCCAAAATCTATTGGTAAGTTAGTCAACTTAGAAACCTTGGATTTGAGGCAATCTCGTGTGCATGAGTTACCAAAAGAGATAAGCAAGCTCACAAAGCTAACGCTTCTTCCAGTTTATTATAGAAAATATGAAGGGTCTTATTCTATATTGAACTTCACAACTGGTGCGCAAATGCAAGAGGGTATTGGGTGTTTGATATCTTTAGAAAAAATTTACTTTCTGGAAGCCGATCATGGAGGAATAGACCTTATCCAAGAGCTCAAAAAGTTGAAACAGTTAAGGAAGTTAGGCATAAGGCGTGTCCGGCGAGAATATGGAAATGCCTTATGTGCTGTAATACAAGAGATGAAGCACCTTGAATCTCTTAATATTACTGCTATAACTGAGGAGGAGATCATTGACTTGGATTTTGTATCAACTCCACCTAATCTTAAAGTGCTCGACTTGAAAAGTAGATTAACAAGGTTGCCTAAATGGATTCCAAATCTCAAGTACCTTGTGAAGCTAAGACTTGGCTTATCTAACTTCAAAGATGATCCACTAGAGTCGCTCAAGAATTTGCCTAATTTGTTGAGGCTGAATTTGTGGGATGATGCATTTTCTGGTGAAAGATTGCATTTTTAGAAAGGAGGCTTTTATAAGCTGATAGAGTTGGATCTCACTAGATTAAATAGACTAAAATCTGTATCTATAGACAAAGAAGCTTTACTTGGGCTTGAAGACTTCAGATTTAACAACAATCCTCAATTGAAGGTGGCACCCCAAGACCTCCAAAACTTGAAAAACCTTCAACTCCTTGAATTGATCGACATGCCAGCTGAACTAGTTGATAGCATTGATATAGACAAAGGTGGACCATACCATTGGATCATCAATCATATTCCCCTTGTACTGATTCGTCAGAAAGTAGGATCAAGTTATCATGATTATGAGTTGCGCCCGATTCCTACTCAACTCAATATCTAAAACATTAAGGTACTCTTTCCTCTAACATTGCCACTCTAACCAAAGTACATGTTTTCAATTTTGTTTTTTATCTCATGCTACTATCTTCCCTTTACATGAATGTTTGCTACTTTCTTGATTTCAAGTAAATATATGCTTCAATGCATGCACAACTTTCATAGGAAAATAATCTTATAATATCTTTTTATATATAAAAACTATAATATTTATGTTGATTTTGAATATGAATATTTCTTAAGCATGTAGCTTGTATTATACTGTATTGATGTCTTACACTTTCTAACTTCAATCAGCTCTCATAAATCATGTAATAGGATTATGGCTAATGCTAACTTGTGTACTTAGGGCACAAGTTAGGAAGATCCTAAGATTACTTATTCTGTGTCCATGTGAACAGGTTCATATTCTCGATGTTGCAGGTCACATGAAGATGCAGTTTGTGTCTTCATTCCTTCTATGGTGTGCTTAATAAATTATTTCCTTGAATTTAATCATCTACTATATAATCAAGGAATGTGTACTCTATTAATTGACAAAGACTTCTGTTTTCTTTTTCTGTCATATATGGTGTTGATTATTGTTGGTTGATGTCTGGATGTTTTTCTATAAACAGTACTGGATATTTCAATTCGCTACGATATTTGCAGGATGGGTTACACAGATGAGTTAGTTGCAGCATACTTAATAACTTCTTGTTTTGTCTATTCAATTCTAATCCAAAAACCAGTGTGTGTAGTATGATATTTGTCATATTAAGAGTTGGGAAGTGGGTGATTTAAGTTGTAATCCCTATTTTGTCATTAACTAAGATCTATGAAGCACGGACACCGAACACAACACCGACACTAACACGCCGACACCAGTAATAGTTTTAAAAAATGAATAAATTAAACATCATCACAAGTGTCGGTGTTGTGTCGGACATGCCTTTTTTCAAAAGAAATGTCACACGCAAATCACAAATCAGATAAACATAGTAAAACTGAAAAACTTGAATAGTTATGTAAATGCTTCCAAGTAAATAATTTGCTTCCAATTTAACAATGCTGAAAACGTGACTAATAGCTAGCAACAAGAAAGAGAAACTTGATCATAATCATATATAAGAATATGAAAAGAGGAACGAAAAAACCTAATTAGAGAAAAATGATGAGTTTCAGTAACTAATTTCACGTGGTAATCGAGATGGGTTGAGAAACTTACTGATTGTGGATGGGAGCGGCTGAGATTTCGAGCATTGTAGGTGACAGATCTCTATGATAAAGCCTTGTGGCTAATAGATCTCACGGTGGTTATGAGTGGGGGGTAAAAAATGGAGGGAAATAAAATGATTTGGCCATGGAAATGTTTATGCTGTTAACCTTTTAAACACACTCTTTTATAACCAAAAAAAAAAAAGCGTGTGTTTCTTATATACATTAAGTAATAAAAATGTGTGTTTAGTTCTTCCTACATGGATAAATAGAAAACTCTATAATTTGTATACAATATCCTAATAAATATTTGTATTCATTAATCGAGACAAATTATTTAAAATTTTGATAACAAGTTAGGATTTGTGAATTCTTTTAATGTTAGTACATTATGTGAAAATACTAAATACCTGATCGAGGCGACGAAGAACCTTTTGTCTAGTGGCATCTTTTCCATTGTTCCGATACCGCCTGATATGATCCTAAAACTGAAGTAATTAGAGTTAAACTGAAATTTGACACAAGCATTAACACTCAAAATCACAAATCAGATAAACATAGTAAAACTGAAAAACTTGAATAGTTATGTAAATGCTTCCAAGTAAATAATTTGCTTCCAATTTAACAATGCTGAAAACGTGACTAATAGCTAGCAACAAGAAAGAGAAACTTGATCATAATCATATATAAGAATATGAAAAGAGGAACGAAAAAACCTAATTAGAGAAAAATGATGAGTTTCAGTAACTAATTTCACGTGGTAATCGAGATGGGTTGAGAAACTTACTGATTGTGGATGGGAGCGGCTGAGATTTCGAGCATTGTAGGTGACAGATCTCTATGATAAAGCCTTGTGGCTAATAGATCTCACGGTGGTTATGAGTGGGGGGTAAAAAATGGAGGGAAATAAAATGATTTGGCCATGGAAATGTTTATGCTGTTAACCTTTTAAACACACTCTTTTATAACCAAAAAAAAAAAAGCGTGTGTTTCTTATATACATTAAGTAATAAAAATGTGTGTTTAGTTCTTCCTACATGGATAAATAGAAAACTCTATAATTTGTATACAATATCCTAATAAATATTTGTATTCATTAATCGAGACAAATTATTTAAAATTTTGATAACAAGTTAGGATTTGTGAAAATACTAAAATATTTTTAGATTTTTGAGATGTATCTCTTGACATATCCAATATACACATAACTTAGATTATTTTCAGTGACATCTTAGAAGTTGGATTACTTTAACACAGAGATGCATCTTCGGAATTTGTCCGTAGATGCATTTCCGTAACGTATGTGCAACATTATTAAAGACAAAACTAAAAACTTGTAATTTGACAAAATAAAATTACCATTCATAACATAAAATCAACATTACATAGATGATCTCAACATAAAATGCAACATTACACTTCAATATCCAAGTGGACGCTTCAACATCTTCAAAATATCTTCGACCGATCTTGAAATCGTCACTCTAACTCGAACAGAACTTTTGTTTCGAAACAGAAAAAGGTATCCACATAGACCTTACATCTGCATCTGTCTTGAGCTCAAAGTTATTGAACTCAATCTTCCCTCTGTTGTCAATTGACGGTGAACGGTACTCGAGCTCAACAATTTTTCGATTGTCTCTGTAATGTAGGAGATTATGGACTTCATATTTCAGATGTGCAAAAGAGGTGTACTCGTCAAGGTTAAACTTTCGTCTGGGTGTCGCGCTGGAGAAAGAGACATTTGTGACATACCAGATGATGTTTATTTGTGACATTTGAGACATTTTTTATTTGTGTGATAACTACAAAGCAACACATAAGAATCAGGAAATATCTTTGCAACTGAATTCATCAACGCGGTATTGCGGTCAGTAACAGTCACTTTAGGCATCTCTTCTTGGTCATTCAACATTATCCGGCACACCTCTAAGGCTCAGGTATCATTATCCTCTTTTTCACTCTCAGGAAATGCAAACCCCACAGAATAGGTCTTCTCAGTAGAGGTAACACCAACCATCTCCAATAATGGAAGTCGGTATTTTTTGGTATTATACGTTGAATCAATTATGAACACAGTAAGAAACATGTTGAACAACTTGATGGAATTGGGATGAGTATAAAATATATCTCTAACGGTAACTCCATCCTCGCACGTTTGGTACCTAGACACATAATTGTTATCATCCAACAGTTTCAAGAGTTATTGCATTTCAATTCTATCCCCCTAAGCGTCTTGTTAGTTTGGTACCGAATATTGTACACTTGCTTGATATTTGAGATATTTTCGGGTATTTTGTGTTTCAAAGTTGCAGTTATATTTTTCGGTTGAACCAAATTCAATATCATGTCAGCAACACATTCCTTTTCTTTTGGCAAAAGGCATCATGCAATTGGATGGTCGGCTAACTTTTAACACAAGTCATGGTTATGCAAACTACATATGACATTAAATCTCCATTTATTGTTTGCCAACATATAACCACACAACTTAAAAGGACACTCACATTTTCTTGAATCGGTGTCGTCTCGTTTAAAATTCTGGAGAGGAAGTTTATATTTCCTGCTTCTTTTGCATGTCATTGTCACAAAAGCACATACTTTATCTGAACCATTATCGGACCTTCTGATTACTACACCAAATTTCAATTTTGAGGCCTCTGTACGAATCCATTAAAGTATGTGATCACGGAATTCAAACTCTTGTTCATTTTTAAATTGGTTGCTACCATCTACCAGCTTCGCAACAACACCTTTGACATTCAGAGACACAACATGTTTGGGGAAAACATCGGGGTGCACCATATCTAATGAAAACAATTACCACAAAACAATAAATATGTGTTAATTCTATAAACAGAGCTGGAATATAAACACAGACAAATACCAGAAATGCATTTCCATATGAGTTCATACTTGTTCCGGAAATGTATCTCCGGAATAAACGCATGTTTTTCATATAGAAAACAAGAATAATGTGAGCAATGAGGCTTGAAATAAATGATTTTTACGTAGAGTTCCAAATTCTTTTGCTCCCTTTGATGTGATGAAACACAAGATTGAAGATTTGGAGTGAAAATGTGGATTGAGAATGAAATGGTTCTTGGTGAGGGCTTTGAGTGAAAAACAAGTATGGTTGTGTGATAATGCAAGTCAATGTTTTATCAACTTATTTCAGAGATGCATCTCCGGAAATATCTAACATACAAAGGTGACAGCAAATTTCAAAATCCTGCCCCAAACTTCTGAAGATGCATCTCAAGAATGTCCCCTGGGCTGATCGACTATCAATATATTCGTTGAAAGTACCCGAAGATGTATCTCCGGAATTTTTTTAGTATTCATCTAGGGTGGCACTCAGTTGGTGCACTATAACTTTGATTCATGGTGCGTCCGGAGATGTATCTCCAAAATCTGAGGAGCGATTTCGATTTTCCATAAGGTGTTTTTCCACCCTATAGGATAACATAAGAAACTCCCTAAGATTTAACCATATATTCTTCTTAGTGTTAACTAGTTCAAATTAGGGATAACAATCGGTATTTGGATACATGTATTGGTCTCCTACTACCTACTCCGTTTAATAAATATAATATTTGTATCCACTTTATACTCGTGCGATTATCCACCTGACGAGTATCTCTAGATTTTGAGATATCCACATATATATTCGGGTATCCATGAATACTATCATTTAAATACTTTTTTGGCTTATTTAGGTCTGAAGTCCTTTAACTTAATTTCAGTTTTCACTTAGGTCCCTTACTTAATAAACGTTACATGTAAGTCCCTTATCAATTGTTTCGTTAACAACCTTGGTCCAAACTATTAAATTGGAGAAGAAAACGTTAAGTGAGATGAGGTGGCATGCCAGCAAGGATTATTAAGCAATTTTGAGTCAGCATTAGGGCATTATATGAACGTTGGATTATTATTCATACTTCTTCTTCTTCCAAACGTGTGCATTGTCTTCTTCATCTTTCTTCTTCTTCATCCTTCATCTTCCAAAATCCTTTTCTTCCAAAATGTCAATGAACTCTAGAAACTCATCAAAATCAAACACCAAAAGCTATCGGTCATTTGGATCTGTGATAAAGAGAAACAAAAGGATGGATTGTTAGTGTCAAGATGAATGTGTAATCTGTATTGTTACGGATCTGAATAGTGCCAATGTTGGGAAAAAATTTTGGGGTTGCAGGAATTATAGAAATCAATTGCAGAAGGGATGTAATTTTTTCAAATGGGTAGGAGATGAAGTTGTAGATGGTGGGGATTTGAAGACTGAAAGACAAAGGAAGAAGATTTTGAAGTTGAAGAATAAAGTTTTGAGCACAAGAGGAATGTTGAAAAACGCAGTTGTTTTTGGCATTATTAGTTTAGGGTTTAATTTAGTTTTTGTCACAATGAATTTGAAAAAGAATTGTGGCTAACACAACATGTATTTTAATGTTATGAAATGAAACTTGTTGAAGGTTAATAATGTTATTCAGTTTTTGTTGATTCTTATTTGTAATGTTCAATTGTAATCAAATTGATATAATGTTCATTTGCAAAAGTAATGTTCATTTGATACTGTATTTATAATCAAATTGATATGATGTTTATTGCAAAAGTAATGTTCAGTTGATATTGTAACTGTAATTGTGAGGTATATTTGTAATCAAATTGTCATTGAAGAAGTAATGTCACATCATGTATTATGCGTTATCAAATTGATATTATGCATTATCAAATTGAAGAAGTAATGTCACAACATGTAACCAAATTGAAGAAGTAACTGCATTATAAAATAGCCAATGTTGAGGTCTATTACATAAAAGTAAAAGTAATGGCACTAATACTGGCTCATTGACAGTATTATGCAGTACAAAAAATAACAGCTAGATGTTACACAAAATTAAGCATCAGTACAAAAATAACAGCTAGATGTTACACAAACTTAAGCATCAGTACAAAAACTAGTTCATTGATAGTAAGTGACATAAACTTAAAACACTAATTATGCAGTTGCTTCAGGCTGAATCCCATCAACTTGAGAAGGTTGGCTTGCTTCAGGCTGAGTGGCCTCAGGCTGACTTGGTCTTAGCTGAACTGGTTCAGGTTGAGATGGTGGTGGCAGTTTGCAGGTTTCTTTGTTGTGCCCCATCATGTGACATCTGCTGCACTTGATTCCAAAATTAGCCCTCTTAAGCTTAGTATTATCCCTTATACTCTCTGATGCATCTCTAGTCCTCTTCTTCTTTGGCCTTCCTGGTTGTCTTTTGATTGGTGGTGGTTGTAATTCAGCATAGCCTGTTTTCTCCCAAAGACTTTCCCCATTGACTGGAAAGATGACAGTTGCATAGCAAGCCTGATACAAATCGCTCTTGTAGCAATCAGGCACATAATTGTCAATGTCCATTTGTTGAGATTTCATGCAAGCCATAGCATGACAGCATGACAATCCTGTCAGCATCCATCTCCTACAAGAGCATAACCTGGTGGCAGATTAACAGTGTACTTTTCTCCATTATATGATGTATGCCTTACCTCATAATCTTGCTCACCTGCACGCATGTTTAGTTTACAACATTTCAGTTAAAGCATACTAAATGAAAACATACTAAATGATTTAAAACATACTAAATGAAAACATACCTCACAATCCAGTTGTTTGTTCTTGCATATTCTCTTTCAATCTTTCTCTTGATATTGGGTAGAATGTCACCTTCATACTTGTCAATTTTCTGCCTGTTTGCCTCCCACCTTTGCATGAGATAAACCCTGATATCTTCAATCATTGTTATGATTGGTTTAGCCCTAGCTGGCACAAAAATTGAATTAAAGGCCTCTGACATGTTGTTCACAAGGGTGTCACCCAAAGGATTTATCTTGAAGAATGCCTTGCTCCAAAACCTAGGTGGTATCTTTATTAAATGCTTGAAAGCCTCTTCATTAACAGCCTTCATCTCCAACATGGCTTTTTCAAAGGCATTTGCATAACTTATTGTAGCAGCTTTCCACATTAACTCTTTGAGCTTGACTCCTGGGAATTTCTTCCTAAAGTTGTTGTATAGATGCCTTAATCATGAAATACCAATGTCAAAATGCACAGTCAACACATAATCATGAAATACCAATATGGACACAATAAATTCATGAAATACCAATATGGACACAATAAATTCATGAAATACCAGTGTCAAAATGGGAAGTCAACACATAATCATGAAATACCAATATGGACACAATAAATTCATGAAATACCTGACACAGAATCTATGGTCCACCTGTGGCAACAATTCATCAAGAGCTGGTAAGAGTCCCTACATGACAGAAACAGTCACCAATTGGATCAGATAATAATAGACAGAAAAATGTAAACAAATTTAATGAAATGAAACATGTTCCTTTTGTTGGTCACTTATGAAAGTGTATGTTTTGCATATCCTTGTACCTCCTAGATCAGATATTAATAGTTCAAGGAACCAGCTCCATGAATCCTTGGTTTCACCTTCCACTACAGCAAATGCAATTGGCATCATCTGATCATTTGGATCCCTTCCAATTGCAGCCAGAATCTGTCCACCATAGTAGCCTTTCAAGAAGCAACCATCCAAACCAATTATAGGTCTGCACTTGAAAAAACTTTCCTTGCATGCCTTAAAACATATGTACATTCTTTGGAAATGAGGACTCAATTGAATTTCAGAATTCTCAATACTTTCTTCTCCACCTTGGAATCGTTGACTAGTAACTTTGACTGTAGAACCAGGATTGGCTCTCAACAGTTCATGTGTATAATCATGTATCCTTTTGTACTGCTCCCTAAATGATCCATCAACAATGTCAATAGCCTTACTCTTTGCCCTATATGCAAGAGTTTTGTTGATCCCAACATTGTATTTCTGTTGTGTCTTCTCCATAATGTCACTTAACCTTAATCCAGGATTCTCCCTCACATTGTTTTGTATCTTACTACTGAGCCATTTAGATGTAAGTAAGTTCTCCTATTAGTCTCTAACACATGTGTGCTTGTCAACAGTTTTCCTAAGTTGGCATGTATCTTCATTTTGAAGTTTTGCACAATATGCCTCTCAAGGACAACCCTTTTTACATATTGCTCTCATCCTTCTCTTCTCATTTTTATTGAACTTCATGTTCCTACCATTGTGTATGGCATATGACCTAATAGCATCCTTGAAATCTTGGTTGGAAGCAAAGTAGGTTCCCAACTCCCACTTATAGTCATCTATCCTTTTAGGAATTTTGAAAGTTTGCCATACTTCCTTTCCAACTTCCTCATCTTCACTATAATACTCTTCAAGACCATCCTCACATATCAGCAATCTCACTCAAACCCTTCAAGTTTAAGTTTGTTTCTCCTTCATCCTCACTAATATCATCTAATAAGCTTTTTTCACCAGATGCTTCACAATCAGTAACTTTCTTGCATGGCCTACCAACTTTCCTTTTGCCCTTTGCTTTCCCTTTACCCTTTGCTTTCCCTTTTCCACCTTTGGCTTTCCCCTTCCCCTTTCCTTTACCCTTCCCTAATTTTTTTCCTTTTCCAATGGTCCTCTCAACCAGCTCATCTTCAGAAACATGTTCATCTTCAACCACTCTATCTTCACTCATAACAACATCATCTTCAGAGTCTTCAAAATTTATTCCCAAAGCACTGTCATCACTACCATCATCTATTCCATCATCTCCTTCAGTGTTACACTTCAGTCCCTCATCTCCCTCATTGTTATAAGCCAGTCCCTCAGTTCCTTCACATTTTGTTACAAACCAGTCCCTCATTTCCTTCACCATTGTTACAATCCAGTCCCTCAGCTCCTTTAACATTGTTACAACCCAGTCAATGGAAATGTGCCAAATTGGAAAGGAAGAACTCAGCATCATTTGAAATCCATCCGTTCACAAAACCATTCAATCCTTGGCACAAAACTATTTTGAACTCTCCAAAGACCATTCCCTTTTGAGCTCTCTCTGCTTGGTTTAACAAAGTTGGTTCTGAGGATTTGCTAGTTTAAGCATTCACACTGCCACACCCTGCATCGCCTGCGAAATGTTTGTAGCATTGTCCCTATCGGTTTCCACTACTATTGTTTGTTTGTTTGACATCAGGAATGTATCCCAGAAGCAATGCTCAATTTGATGTTTGACCCTGCAATCTCTGAGCTTTGATGCTGCAAGGAGCGTTTGTCCCTGAGAGCTGAACCACTTTGAATTCTAACGTTACAAACCCTACCCATTACTTTGCCCACCAAGTTTTGAAACGTAACCCGGCCCATCAAGCAGCCTATAAAAAGAGCTCGTCTGCAGCTCTCAATAATCAACATTACATCAACAACTTTCACACAAACACTTCTCACAAAAACATCTTAAGTTATCAAAGCTTCTGGTGCACGAGCAAAAGAGAGGAAGAGTGGTTTCAGCAATCTGGTTCAAGAAGCTCATCACAAGGTGGAGAAACAGTGGACTTGCTCCACTAGGTATCACCTTATCTCTTTTTATTTTTTATGCTTGTTGATTGTGTAATACGTATATGCACCATGCTGATTATCATTTCCATTCCACTACTGTCCGGTTTTATGGTTGTTTTGCTTCATGTTTGAATATCATGCTATCATATGCTTTCTGTTTGATTATCGTGTTGCTGTGAATAATCATCATGCTGGTTTTCATTTTGTGTGATTTAATCGTGTTCGGATTCGTCTGGTTTTGTTCGTGTTCGTGAAATGAAATAAAATGTATGAGAGCTTGGTGGCGCTCGCCACATTTGGTTTGGTGGCTCCCGCCACATAGTTTTAATATATAATAATCACCACTCACCACATAATAATAATATATAATATATCATACTCACCAGAAAAATAATATAAAAAGGAAAAAAAGCCATGGCGCCAGCCATGCCATGCATGGCGCTGGCCACCCCTCCCCATGACTTTATGTGGCGCAAGCCACCCTCCCTTTAAGGGAATAGGTGGCGCCAGCCACTCTGTAATGTGGCACTCTCTCTTTTTTTATTTTGTTGTTTTTTAACTATTATTTTCCATTTCTTTTCTATGCTTTTTCATAACAGAACAAATAATAAACTCTTCTGCTTCTTATTTCTTATTTCTTTCAATTGTGTTCTTGAATGTTAGAAACATTTCCTTAAGTGTGCTATATAATTTGTGAATGTTGTTTGAACATTGCTTCCTGAACTTTATCATAAGAATTTTTTTCTGTACTTTCTGGCTTCTGAATGACACAGCATGATTCCAATACTTTGGTTTTCAAACTGTGAATATCTTTTTTTGCTATGCTTGACACATTCATGTGCTACTGTTTTTTAAAATGAATTACTGTGGAAGCATGCTGTGATGACTAAACTTTGTATGCCCTGATTCTGACCAACCCTGGCCATGAGAATGTTGTTTGCTTTTGTTCTCTGTTTGAAATCACATGAGTTAAATTCTTTCTTTCTGTTTGCTTTCCACGCTATGGTTGCCATGCTTGTGTAACTACTGTTTGTGAATTGATTCTTCTATGAATGTATTTAGTTTGTGAAGTTCTGTCTCTGACTTTATCATAACTCTTGCCATGCAAGTTTGGGTTGCTTTGCTACCTGTTAATGAACAACATGTTTTCAAATGTCGTGTTTCCAATTGTGAATGCTTCTCTGCCTTATATGTTCACTGCATGACCACTTACACTCACTGTCTAATACGTCTACATTTATGGTTAAATGCTCACTATTTGCTATGTTCATATTCATGCTACACTTTATGATCACTTGCTTACCACTTGCTATGTCCACATTTATGTTCACTTCTGATCACTCACTCACTGTTTGTTATGTTCATTTGTTAAGTACATTTCATGATTATTTGCTTACTGTTCTTTTGAACTCAATATATTTCATATACTTCAACTCTTTGTAACTCTTATTTATAAGATGTTATTTCCCCCATTCCAAAGGAAAGTCTCTCTATTGACTTCATGTCATAGATAGCTCAAATACCCTGTTAACCTCAAACCATTTCACACGAGATAGCCATTAATCTCTTCCCCCTTTTAACCTGGCTTTCACAAAAGATAGCTATTAATCTCTTCTCCTTTAAGACGTTCTAACCCTTCACAATCCCTTCACAAGAGATAGCCATTAATCTCTTTCTCCTAACCGATTAATCCTTACTAGCTTTGCTTTCAAGCTTCTCACCCTACTTTCCCTTGGAACTTTGACCACAGTCAAGTGTTCTTCACCCCGTATTGAGTAGAACTATGCATACTCTGATTCTATACCCGAGGATACGTAGGCGCAAAGTGCGATGCTTTGTCGAGTATACTTAGTGTATATACCCCTAGGTCTTTCTTTACCTTAACATTTCCTTTAGCAAGCAAACATAGAATAACACAAACAAACAAGAGGTTCCCGTAGAGTACTACGGATACTTAGGGTGCTAATACCTTCCCTTTGTATAACCAACCCCCGAACCTTAGATCTCCCCCCTTTAGGTTTTTCTCGATCTTGAACCTTTCCTTTGGATAAATCAAAGTCGGTTGTAAAAGAAAATGATGCAAGTTAATAAATAGCTTGTTATCTGATTTTCACCGCAACATTATGCAAGTTATATCATGGCACTGATCATATCTATTCAGACACTTACTACATCTATTAAATAATTTTGAGGAAATGAAATAAAATCAAAGATTAGGAATAGCTGTGTAAAAAAGCATACCGTCGACATACCACCAAGCACCACCTTTTAAGACAGGTTTGACAAGCCTTTCAACAATTGATAATCCATCCTTCCAATTGTTATGCCCACCATTAATCCATATTTCCTTAGCATGTTGAAGAGGACTTGAGCTTCCATTGTAATATAATCTGACCAATTCCTTGCCTTTAAACTCACTAGGTTCAATATACCAAACATTATTATTAGATTTTACGGCATTTTTCATCAACTGCAACACTGTTTCTTGCCAAAGTATGAAAAAATCAACTTCACTAGATTTCAAATAAAATATTTAGATAAAACAAGGTACCAATTACAAAAAAAAAAGTTTACAATTGCAAAAGAATATGTTTATCAGTACCAATTTCTGTTGAGAATCAAGTGTGAGGAAGAAGTCCCACATTGATTAAAAAAGGGAAGATTAAACACTTTATAAGTGGGAGAACCCACACACCTATCACCTTAAGGTTTTAGGTGGATAAGTGGTGTGTCTCTCATAAAGGTGTTGCTCAAAGAAGAAAGTCCCACAATGTTCAATGCTCCCTAGTTAAAAAAACACTCCTAACAATGGTATCATGAGCCTTTGGTTCGAGAAAGGGACCGACTTACTTGTATCGAAAACACTTCCCGCAGGTGTGGGTAGAAGGTGTTCCGTTGAGTTCAACAGTGATACAAGTGTATGTGGAAGAGAGAGCTTCCACATGAGGGGGGGGCATTGTGTATAAACTCACACTTGAGGGGGGTGTTAAGTATAACAAGTGTGAGTAGTATGGGTAATAGTCCCACTGGGCGTGCCATTGTTGGGGGGAGTTTACTAGGGAGCATTGATACATAGTGTAGGACTAGACACCTTTGTGAGAGACGCGCCACTTGTCCACCTAAAACCTTAAGGTGATAGGTGTGTGGGTTTACTATGGAGCATTGATACATAGTGTAGGACTAGACACCTTTGTGAGAGACACACCACTTGTCCACCTAAAACCTTAAGGTTTTGGGTGAATATGTGGTGTGTCTTTCACAAAGGTGTTGCTCAAAGAAGAAAGTCCCACAATGTTCAATGCTCCCTAGTAAAAAAACACTCCTAACAATGGTATCATGAGCCTTTGGTTCGAGAAAGGGACTGGCTTACTTGTATCGAAAACACTTCCCGCAGGTGTGGGTAGAAGGTGTTTCGTTGAGTTCAACGGTGATACAAGTGTATGTGGAAGAGAGAGCTTCCACATGAGGGGGAGCATTGTGTATAAACTCACACTTGAGGGGGAGTGTTGAGAATCAAGTGTGAGGAAGAAGTCCCACATTGATTAGAAAAGGGAAGATTAAACACTTTATAAGTGGGAGAACCCACACACTTATCACCTTAAGGTTTTAGGTGGACAAGTGGTGTGTCTCTCACAAAGGTGTCTAGTCCTACACTATGTATCAATGCTCCCTAGTAAACTCCCCCCAACAATTTCTAACCTACATATTAGAAAATAGAATCAAATAAAACAATCAAAGAAGGGAACATAATGATAAAACAAGATATATTTTTTATTACAAACCAGAGTACATGAAGGAGTTGAGGTTGTAGAGATTGTTTGGCTCTCTACTAAATTGAACTCTCTGAGGTTGTTACCAAACTCTTTAACCAAGAAAGAGTTGTTCCTCTTCACAATCTCCCATAAAAGTGGTCCTGGTACTATTTCCATCTTTTTCTATGTGCAAACATGAAATGCCTTAAGTACAGATCAAATTAACCCCAAATTGGTGATTAAAACGAACCTTAATAAAACACACACTACAAAAACTCAATATAACTTTTTCCTGTTGAGAGAAAATAGAAAGAAATATGGGATCGAAAACCCTAATTCAGCTTTGTAGTTAGACAGCAGATGTTCGGTTGAAATGTCTATAGTCCAGGGGAAAGATGCATTAGTCAACATAGGGGAAAGACCTACCAAGCTCCGGCACGATTGATTGCCTCTCAGTCCCCTTTTCCGCATCACATGGAGTACGGTTTTTCTAGATCTGGAAGAGATGATTGAGTATGTGGATTCAGAAAGTTATGGGGCGAAAGCAGCCGGAGGTGGTGGAAGGTAAGAGAGCCAGAGGTGGTGGACGGTAAGAGAGCCGAAGGTTGAATGGAGACTAGGTTTTTGTGAGTTCTAAGAAACATGGTGTATGGTTGGGTTGAGTTGGTAAAAGAGACAAAGGTTATAGATAAAAGTAATAAATAAATAAATAATATAAATTATCCTATGTTTTCTATATATAATTTGGCACTTCTTTCTTTTCTTTATTACTATAATATGGTGACAGTTATAAAAAAAACCGCAAAAAGTGTCGCAATCTACAATTAAGGACAATTATTATAGAACTGTCGCGGTTTTTGTGTCGCAAATTTAATAATTTCTTGTAGTGCCATTAGTATAACTGGGAAGCGGCTTTCTTGGTCTACCTATATTCGAAGTTGAGAGACGGTTGTATGTGGAAGACGAAGCAGGTCAGAGGCAACGTGACACTACTGACGGTAATAGTTATGGGTCTTTGAATGTTTTTTCAATTTTCATTTCATATTTGCAAAGCCATTACCGATAATACGTGTGTTCCAAACTTTTTCTTTTTAGGCTTTGAACCTCCAGCACTTCCTGTGTGTCTCTGGCTAGGCGAGTGTGCCTGATTACACTGAGGATTTGCCATGTGTTATTGCTTTTATCTCGCTCAGAGGAAACATGACGGTTGAACCTTTCAGAATCTATCTTGACCGTTTGGTTTTTGAGGACATGCATTTCAACAACTATGTTAATCACCATCAGACGCGACCATTTAACGACATAGTACTATACTTTGGATGGTTGGCCTATGGATTGCGTCTCACTGTTCCTCATCTGCCCGAGCGCGTCATGCGGCAGTTCAGCTACACTTAAACCATTCTCAGACACCCTGTTGTCTTTGTAACACCCGAGGCCGAAGAGGGCTGAGAGTGGTTACATGTAACACCCGAGGGCGAGGGAGTGGTTGTCAGTGCACGAGGTATGACAATGAGACACTCCTAGCAGCTTCTAGTGATAAAACCGAAATCTCATCGGAATGCGAGGATTATGAGGCTGTGCAGGTATGTGATTGCATGGTTGAAGAAATATTTATAAGGATTAATTGGTACTGCCTATACTAACAAGATGCATATTCTTTTCGGTAGCCTAACCAATAAGAAATCCACAGTTAAGCGTGCTTGACTTGAAGTAGTATTGAGACGGGTGACCTTCTGGGAAGTTTCCTGAAAAGCGTGTGAGTGAGGAAAAAAACATATTGAAAAAGACCCGCATTGGTTTGTGGGATTTGTTCGTGCACGAGGTATGAATGTGAGACCCTCCTAGCAGCTTCTAGGGAAAAACCGAATTCACGTCAGAATGAGAGGGATCCTGAGGTTGTGCAGGGATGAGAATGCATGGTTGAAGGAAGGCTTATAATGATTAATTGGTACTACTTATACCAATAAGATGCATCTTCTTTTCGGTAGCATAACCAATAAGAACTCCATTGTTAAGTGTGCTTGACTTGGAGCAATTTTGGGATTGGTGGCCTTCTGGGAAGTTTCTCGGAATGCATGTGAGTGAGGAGAAAGCAAGCTGAAAAGACCCATGTTAGTTTGTGGGGTTCGTAGGTAATCCTAAAGGTGGTCTGGGCGTTACAGTCTCTGCTCCTCCTGCCTTGACATCTAGACAGATAGAGGACATGTTTGGTGATTATGATAGTCATCTGGTACCGGAGGAGGCACGAGCTATCATAGTTGAGAGCGATGGAGCTACGTTGAAGGGTACATCAGATGGTTCTTCAGGGTGTCACATCCGTACATGGTGCATGTTGCTCCAGGAGATCCACCGAGACCTGCTCATCAGAAGATACTAGAGGAGGAGCAGACACAACTAGATCATATTGATGATGTCTTGCCTAAGTGTTGTCGCATAGTGGAGATTGTGCAGGCAGGCATTGACACAGGTATCTTCCCTGATGGGTCTGATGGCAGGCGGGTCCTAGATGCCATCATGATGGAGCCACAGGGGGCATTGTCGTACTGGAGACATCGTCGGATGACAGAGGAAATTAATGGCCGAGGGGGTAGACGAGGCAGAAGAGTTAGATGAGAAGTTGTCAGACACACAGTAGTATCTTATTTTATAGTTGTAGTACTATGGTCTCTGCTTTATTTTGACGGTCTTACTGCTTTATTAATCTCGATTGTACAATATTTTTGACATTTATTGGTATTTTATTTTTGTATGGCATTTCGGGTCCATCTAAAATTATGTACGTCTATTTTTTTTCAATTGTACGGTATACTTCATCTGAACACAGATAAACAACATATAAACATGTAATACATGTTCTGATACGTTTCGGAGATATATCTCCGGAATATTCACGGAGATGCATCTCCAATACAATTCAAATGTAAATGGTTTCTGAGTGGGGTGTATTGAATGTTTTAAATTGCTCCGAAGATGCATCTCTAGAATATTTCATCGTTCATTTAAAATTTGATGCGTCCGAAGATGCATCTCCGAAAATTAAGAATATTTAAATAAGGGTTAAATAAGTTTTAAGTCCCTATAAATAACGCGATTTTCAATTTTGGTCCCTCTAAAATTTTTCATTAATAATTAGTCCCCATAAAATTTTCCGTCTCAATTAATAGTCCCTGGCGTTAATTTTGGGTAACGGAGGCACACGTGGCTGTCATAAGCCACTGTTCATTTTCCTTACTTTTTAAAACACCATCGGCCACTGTTCATTTTCCTTACTTCATATTACAATAACCAAGCCATGCGGCAACAACATTAACACTTCCACCCTATCCTTTTCCTCTTCTTCAACCTTACTCCACTTCTTCAACTTTCCACCATTTTCCAATAAACTATGTTTTCCTCCAACTCCATAACCATGTGAGCTTCTCCATAATCTCTTTCCTCTCCATGAAAACTCCTTCATTTCTAATCATAAAGAGAACACAAAATCTTCTTCTCCTCCATTCATCTCCTTACTTTCATCAAATCAACTCTCATTCTCACTAAAACAAAACCATACAAACTTCCCTTCATTTCTTTCCTTACCTCCATCTTCCATAACCTCCACGTTATCTCACATTCCTCTTTCTACTCTTTCCCATTCCAACACACATGATATATTATTCTTCCATTATTAACCCAAACAACTCTAAACAACACCAAGAACACCATAAAGCCTTCCGCCATATTCCATTCAAGCTGACAAACACAACTTCTCCATTTCTTCCCGGCCAACCGTGACTTCTGCACAACAACCACAATTCAAACCTCCATGATCGTAAAGACAAACAATTCAGATCACCTTCTTGTTCGTCATTAAACACTCCACATAATTCTGTTGTTGCTTGATTACTTAAAACCAGAGAATTCGTTGTGTGGTTGTTGGTTCTTTTTGGTCCGCATGAGTTATTCTCTTTATGTTTCTATTATTTATTTTTTAGCATGTAATTGTTATAATGACACTGATGCAGTTGAATTAGCACTTCTATGTGTTAGCTTCTATGTGTTTCCTAATATGTCGGTAATGCCGTAAAAGTGTTAGCTTTCATTTTGTAATTAGTTGATATCATGCTACTTGTTTTTTTCATTACAGTAGATTTTGGCCTGTTAGAAATTTATGCTATCATGCTACTTGTTATTCATTTCCAATTACAATAAATTTTAGATTGTTAGAAAGTAATACTATTATGCTATTTGTTTTTCATTTCCAATTGCAGTAGCTTTTGGCAATAATATTGTTAGCTATATTCCAATTATGCATTGCTTTTATGTCGAGGATGCTTTCTAAGAATTCTCTTCAGTTGCTTTCTCTTAGCTGTATAGTTGTGTTGAAAACTCTAGAATTTAAAACTTATTTCCATGAGATATTGCTTTGGTTAGAGTTACTTAATTTCATATGTTGTTTGCTTGACTCATCATGATTATAATAAGATGATGGTAATGATTTTTTTTTCTTGAATTGGTTTTCTAATATGGTGAAGTTGCTATTGGCAGTAAGCATTATAGTAGATGCTAGTTGGTATGTATACTTTAGGAGAAAACATGGTAATGAACTGTAACGTGTTGCTAGGAGAATTTTCTTCTCCATGATACGTGAAAGTTAAGTTTTTTTTATTAAGTTGTTATATGATAGATATGCCTATACAATAACTCTATACAAATCCATGGAAGTAAATTTTCTACACTCTTTTGGATAAGCAACACTTCTAAAAACACTGGATTCGTTCCTCAGAGCCACCGCATGCATACCTTTAACAGATTTCAATGGTGTTGGTTTTGTGAGAGTGAAGAGAGAGAAAGTGAAAATAAAAAAACAAGTGTTATTTCAGAAAGTGAGAGTGAAGAGAGAGAAAGTGAAAATCCAAAATAAATTAATTATTTAATCCACTAAAGCTGACACGTCAGCTTCTGTTAACTCTATTTGACGTCAGGGACTCATAATTGAGACGGAAAATTTTATAGGGACCAGTTCTTAATGAAAAATTTTAGAGGGACCAAAACTGAAAATCGCTATATTTATAAAGACTTAAAACTTATTTAACCCTTTAAATAATTTTGCATGGTGTTTAAGAATTATTAAGAGTACATTCAGAAATTCACTTATCTCAAACATATGTGACGTCCACCGTCTCTCACCATTGCCCACAAACTTCTCATGTTCTCACTTTCTGTTGTTCACTTTATTTTCTGCAAATTACTTGTTACATTGAGTTGGTATTCTTACTTTTGTAGGATTCTTGTGAAAAAAGAATTTTTTTTTAAAACTAAAAAAATTAAATTAAAATATTCTATCATATCTAAAATGACAAGAATACAAGAGTTCAAACAAAATAGACAACCATAACCTGAATAAACAAAACAACTAACAAATCAAATCAAGGTGAAAATTTAATACAAAGATGTGTATGAGTCCACCACATATTACATCATAATTAAAACACGGTTTCTTAGCCTTGCGTCGCCATCAAACATAGCCTGAACAAACAAAACATAACAAATCAAGTCAAGGTGAAAACGTAATACAAAGAAGATGAGTCCATCACATATAACATCCTTAATGCAAAGAAAACACATAAACCAATGACTTGGGAATAAAAAATTTGTTGAAAGTTTCCATGTAAAAATTCACATGTTTTTTAGAAAATATTATAGGGTTCTGCCATTAAACATTAAACATTCAGAAATCAGAACTACCAACGAAATTGAAAAATGTATTTGTCCCCAGACAACAATAGAAAAATATTGTCTTGTAGAAAGCTATGTTACAGATAAATTATTCATTAGTCAATATTTTTCCACGAATCAAAGCTACTTTACGGATAAACTAAGCACCAAAACAAGGCACTTCACATGAACTTGCTTGGATTGCCAAAAAAAAAATTCCTTGCAAGGGCTATCCTGATTGATGAAAACATTGAAATGAAATGGCAGAAACTGTAGTCTCTTTTGTTTTGGAAGAACTCTGCCAATTTGTAAAAGAAGAAAGAACTTTGGTGACAGGGGTTGAAAGAGACTTCATTGACATCAAAGATGAACTTGAAAGCATCCAAGCCTTCCTCAAGGATGCAGACACAAAGGCTGATGATGACGGTGGAGGAGGAGGAGGATCCAATGGAGTCAAAACATGGGTGAAGCAGGTGAGAGAAGCGTCTTTTCGCATAGAAGATGTGATTGATGAGTATAACATGTATGAAGCACAAAGAGTCAACTATTCTATATTCAGATCTGCACTCCAATTGATTCCTGGTTTGATCAAAACCATGAATCCGCATCACCAGATTGCTTCTGAGATTCAAGACATCATGTTATCACTTGGTAAAATCAAAGAAAGAAGTACAAGGTTTGAGTTTCGGTCTGAAAGTGGATCAGGAAGTAGCTCTAGAGGGACTAAAGCTCCTAGAATTGGTGACCCTCGAATGGCTCCTCATTTCATTGAAGAGACTCAAGTTGTAGGGTTTGAGTCCCCAAGAGATGAATTGGTTAGTTGCTTGGTGGGGGGAAACAATGAGCTCATGTTGGTTTCTGTGGTTGGCATGGGAGGACTCGGGAAAACTACTCTCGCTAAGCATGTTTTTGATAACCAGCTAGTGAGAAGAAACTTTGATTGTAGATCTTTCATCACAGTTTCTCAATCATACACTATCAGAGAGTTGTTGACAGATATGGTAAAGAAATTTTGCAAGGACAACAACGAGCCTATTCCAAAGGGTTTGCTGAAGATGGACGACGAAACATTGATTACTCATGTGAGACAATACCTTGAGTCAAAGAGGTACTTAGTGTTTTTCGATGATGTTTGGAAAGAAAACTTTTCTGATGAGATTGAACATGCCTTAATTAGTAATAACAAAGGAAGTAGAATTATTGTGACCACTAGATTGATGCATGTAGCTGAATATTTTAAGAAATCTTTTCCTGTTCATGTTCACAAGCTACAACCTCTGCCTCCAAACAAAGCATGGGAACTGTTTTGCAACAAGGCATTTAGAGGGCAGTGTCCAACAGAACTTGAGGATGCGACCGAAGAAATTGTTCAAAAGTGCGGAGGGCTACCACTAGCAATTGTGGCCATCGGTGGTCTTTTATCAACAAAAGCCAAAACCACTTTTGAGTGGGAAAAGGTGAGTCGAAATCTGAGAATGGAGTTAGATCGCAATGTGCATTTGACTAGTCTAGTCAAGATTTTATCTCTTAGTTATGATGACTTGCCTTACCATTTGAAATCATGCATGCTATATTTTGGTATATATCCTGAGGACTATCCAATCTATAGGAAGAGACTTACTAGGCAATGGATGGCTGAAGGGTTTGTTAGGCATGAGGATAGAAGAACCTTGGAGGAAGTTGCTGAAGAGTACCTGACAGAGTTGATACAAAGAAGTTTGGTTAATGTTTTCAAAGTTGGCTTAAATGGGAGAGTCAAAATTTGCCAAGTTCATGATTTGTTGCGTGAAGTGATCATTAGAAAAATAAAAGATTTAAGTTTTTGTCATTTGTGCCATAAAGATGATGAACAAGTCACTGTTGGAATAACTAGACGCTTTTCTATAGCAGCTATCTCCAACAATGATTTGAGAAACACTGGTAGCTCAGGAATTCGTGCTATGTTTGTTTTCGACAAAGGTGAATTTCCTAAACATTTCATACATGGATTATCTACGAAGTTCAAACTTCTGAAAGTGCTTGATTTTCAGAATTCTTTGTTGAAATCTATTCCTGATAACTTGGGGAATCTTTTCCATCTAAGGTACTTGAACCTGAGTTTTACAAAAGTTACCGCTCTTCCAAAATCTATTGGTAAGTTAGTCAACTTAGAAACCTTGGATTTGAGGCAATCTCGTGTGCATGAGTTACCAAAAGAGATAAGCAAGCTCACAAAGCTAACGCTTCTTCCAGTTTACTATAGAAAATATGAAGGGTCTTATTCTATATTGAACTTCACAACTGGTGTGCAAATGCAAGAGGGTATTGGGTGTTTGATATCTTTAGAAAAACTTTACTTTCTGGAAGCCGATCATGGTGGAATAAACCTTATCCAAGAGCTCAAAAAGTTGAAACAGTTAAAGAAGTTAGGCATAAGGCGTGTCCGGCGAGAATATGGAAATGCATTATGTGCTGTAATACAAGAGATGAAGCACCTTGAATCTCTTAATATTACTGCTATAACTGAGGAGGAGATCATTGACTTGGATTTTGTATCAACTCCACCTAATCTTAAAGTGCTCAACTTGAAAAGTAGATTAACAAAGTTGCCTAAATGGATTCCAAATCTCAAGTACCTTGTGAAGCTAAGACTTGGCTTATCTAACTTCAAAGATGATCCACTAGAGTCTTTCAAGAATTTGCCTAATTTGTTGAGGCTGACTTTGTGGGATGATGCGTTTTCTGGTGAAAGATTGCATTTTCAGAAAGGAGGGTTTTATAAGCTGATAGAGTTGGATCTCGCTAGATTAAATAGACTAAAATCTGTATCTATAGACAAAGAAGCTTTACTTGGGCTTGAAGACTTCAGATTTAACAATAACCCTCAATTGAAGGTGGTACCCCAAGACCTCCAAAACTTGAAAAACCTTCAACTCCTTGAATTGATTGACATGCCAGCTGAACTAGTTGATAGCATTGATATAGACAAAGGTGGATCATATCATTGGATTATCAATCATATTCCCCTTGTACTGATTCGTCAGAAAGTAGGACCAAGTTATCATGATTATGAGTTGCGCCCGATTCCTACTCAACTCAATATCTAAAACATTAAGGTACTCTTTCCTCTAACACTGCCACTCTAACCAAAGTACATGTTTTCAATTTTGTTTTTTATCTCATGCTTCAATCTTCCCTTTACATGAACGATTGCTACTTTCTTGATTTCAAGTAAATATATGCTTCAATGCATGCACAACTTTCATAGGAAAATTAATCTTATAATATTTTTTATATATAAAAATTATAATATTTAAGTTGATTTTGAATATGAATATTTCTTAAGCATGATGCTTGTATTATACTGTACAGATGTCTTACACTTTCTAACTTCAATCAGCTCTCATAAATCATGTAATACGATTATGGCTAATGCTAACTTGTGTAATTAGGGCACAAGTTAGGAAGATCATAAGATTACTTACTCTGTGTCCATGTGAACAGGTTCTTATTCTCGATGTTGCAGCTCACATGAAGATGCACTTTGTCCCTTCATTTCTTCTACGTGTGCTTAAAAAATTATTTCCTTGAATTGAATCATCTACTATATAATCAAGGAATGTGTACTCTATTAATTGACAAATGCTTATGTTTTTTTTTTGTGTCAATTGTGGTGTTGTTTATTGTTGGTTTTTGTGTGGATGCTTTTCTATAAACAATACAATGGATATTTAAATTTGCTATGATATTTTCAGGATGTGTTACATTGATGAGTTAGTTGCAGCATACTTGACACATGTGGTGTCTCTTCAATTCTAATCAAAGAACCTGCGTGTGTGTATTTGTAATATTAAGAGATGGGATGGGGGCGATTTCATTTTTAATCCATATATTGTCATAAGGAAGTGTATAACTAAGACCTATGAAGTACAGAAAATACGAATAAATTGAACATAATCACCAGTTCGGTGTCGTGTCGGTGTCGGAGTCCGACACTGACACGGACACGCCTTTGTGTCACGCCTTTTTTCAGAGGTGTCGGTGTTACATAGACCAATACAACTCAATCCAAAGAAATGTCACACACACAAACATAGTGAATCACACACTCAAACAAGTTATTTTGAAAAGGTTAGGGATACAAGAAAGAAAACCTCCAAAAAGCTCTTCGGTACTCTAGGTAAATGCAAATGACATCGCGATGGTAATGCAAGAAGATTGCATTACCTAGATAGATTGAATTTGTAAGTTTCCAATGAAGCACAATGACTTGGATCCAATATTCTCATACTTGATGGAAACCCTTCAAAAAATACAAGTGAATACTGTGATAAAATAAATAAATCCTAAATCCTAAACCTTAAACGACAAGAGTAATTATTGAAAACCAGCATAAGCTAATCTAGAAAAGCAAGATTGAAGAAGTAAATACCTGATCGAGGCGACGAAGAACCTTTTGTCTAGTGGCATCTTTTCCATTGTTCCGATACCGCCTGATATGATCCTAAAACTGAAGTAATTAGAGTTAAACTGAAATTTGACACAAGCATTAACACTCAAAATCACAAATCAGATAAACATAGTAAAACTGAAAAACTTGAATAGTTATGTAAATGCTTCCAAGTAAATAATTTGCTTCCAATTTAACAATGCTGAAAACGTGACTAATAGCTAGCAACAAGAAAGAGAAACTTGATCATAATCATATATAAGAATATGAAAAGAGGAACGAAAAAACCTAATTAGAGAAAAATGATGAGTTTCAGTAACTAATTTCACGTGGTAATCGAGATGGGTTGAGAAACTTACTGATTGTGGATGGGAGCGGCTGAGATTTCGAGCATTGTAGGTGACAGATCTCTATGATAAAGCCTTGTGGCTAATAGATCTCACGGTGGTTATGAGTGGGGGGTAAAAAATGGAGGGAAATAAAATGATTTGGCCATGGAAATGTTTATGCTGTTAACCTTTTAAACACACTCTTTTATAACCAAAAAAAAAAAAGCGTGTGTTTCTTATATACATTAAGTAATAAAAATGTGTGTTTAGTTCTTCCTACATGGATAAATAGAAAACTCTATAATTTGTATACAATATCCTAATAAATATTTGTATTCATTAATCGAGACAAATTATTTAAAATTTTGATAACAAGTTAGGATTTGTGAATTCTTTTAATGTTAGTACATTATGTGAAAATACTAAAATATTTTTAGATTTTTGAGAAGTATTTCGGGACTCATCCAATATACATATAACTTAAGATTATTTTCAGTGACATCTTAGAAGTTGGATTTCTTTAACAAGAGATGCATTTCCGTAACGTATGTGCAACATTATTAAAGACAAAAACTAAAAACTTGTAATTTGACAAAATAAAATTATCATTCATAACATAAAATCAACATTACATAGATGATTTCAACATAAAATGCAACATTACACTTCAATATCCAAGTGGGTGCTTCAACATCTTCACAATATCTTCGACCGATCTTGAAATCGTCACTTCTAACTCAAACAGAACTTTTGTTTCGAAACAGAAAAATGTATCCACATAAACCTTACATCTGCATCTGTCTTGAGCTCAAAGTTATTGAACTCAATCTTCCCTCTGTTGTCAATCGACGGTGAACGGTACTCGAGTTTAACAATTTTTCGATTGTCTCTGTAATGTAGGAGATTATGGACTTCATATTTCAGATGTGCAAAAGAGGTGTACTCGTCAAGGTTAAACTTTCGTCTGGGTGTCGCGCTGGAGAAAGAGACATTTGTGACATACCAGATGATGTTTATTTGTGACATTTGAGACATTTTTTATTTGTGTGATACCTACAAAGCAACACATAAGAATCAGGAAATATCTTTGCAAGTGAATTCATCAATGCAGTATTGCGGTCAGTAACAGTCACTTTAGGCATCTCTTCTCGGTCATTCAACATTATCCGGCACACCTCTAAGGCCCAGGTATCATTATCCTCTTTTTCACTCCCTAGAAATGCAAACCCCACAGAATAGGTCTTCTCAGTAGAGGTAACACCAACCATCTCCAATAATGGAAGTCGGTATTTGTTGGTATTATACGTTGAATCAATTATGAACACAGTAGGAAACATGTTGAACAACTTGATGGAATCGGGATGAGTATAAAATATATCTCTAACGGTAACTCAATCCTCGCACGTTTGGTACCTAGACACATAATTGTTATCATCCAACAGTTTTAAGAGTTGTTGCATTTCAATTCTATCCCCCCTAAGCGTCTTGTTTGTTTGGTACCGAATATTGTACACTTGCTTGATATTTGAGATATTTTCGGGTATTTTATGTTTCAAAGTTGCAGTTATATTTTTCGGTTGAACCAAATTCAATATCATGTCCGCAACACATTCCTTTTCTTTTGGCATGAGGCATCACGCAATTGGATGGTCGGCTAACTTTTCACACAAGTCATGGTTATGCAAACTACATATGACATTAAATCTCCATTTATTGTTTACTAACATATAACCACGCAACTTAAAATGACACTCACATTTTCTTGAATCAGTGTCGTCTCGTTTAAAATTCTGGAGAGGAAGTTTATATTTCCTGCTTCTTTTGCACGTCATTGTCACAAAAGCACATATTT